>CAUPSL010000343.1:17500-98833 GCA_963514005.1 Raja brachyura
GTAAATTGGGATTTTATGTGATAGACCAACACAAAGTGGTGCATAATTCTGAAGTGGAAGGAAAATGATGCATGGTTTCCAAATTTTATTACAAATAAAAAACTGAAAAGTGTGGCGTGCAAAAGTATTCAGCCCCCCTGAGTCAATACTTTGTCGAACCACCTTTCGCTGCAATTACAGCTGCAAGTCTTTTGGGGTATGTCTCTACCAGCTTTGCACATCTAGAGACTGAAATCTTTGTCCATTCTTCTTTGCAAAATAGCTCAAGATCAGTCAGATTGGATGGAGAGCGTCTGTGAACAGCAATTTTCAAGTCTTGCCAGAGATTCTCAATTGGATTTAGGTCTGGACTTTGACTGGGCCAATCTAACACATGAATATGCTTTGATCTAAACCATTCCATTGTAGCTCTGGCTGTATGTTTAGGGTTGTTGTCCTGCTGGAAGGTGAACCTTCGCCCCAGTCTCAAGTCTTTTGCAGACTCTAACAGGTTTTCTTCCAAGATTGCCCTGTATTTGGCTCCATCCATCTTCCCAACAACTCTGACCAGCTTCCCTGTCTCTGCTGAAGAAAAGCATCCCCACAGCATGATGCTGCCACCACCATGTTTCACAGTGGGGATGGTGTGTTCAGGGTGATGTGCAGTGTTAGTTTTCTGCCACACATAGCGTTTTGCATTTAGGCCAAAAACTTTAATTTTGGTCTCATCAGACCATAGCACCTTCCTCCACATGTTTGCTATGTCCCCCACATGGCTTGTGGCAAACTGCAAACGGGACTTCTTATGGCTTTGTTTCAACAATGGCTTTCTTCTTGCCACTCTTCCATAAAGGCCCGACAGATTCTCCCACCTGAGCTGTGGATCTCTGCAGCTCCTCCAGAGTTACCATGGGCCTCTTGGCTGCTTCTCTGATCAATGCTCTCCTTGCCCGGCCTGTCAGTTTAGGTGGACGGCCATGTCTTGGTAGGTTTGCAGTTGTGCCATACTCTTTCCATTTTCGGATGATGGATTGAACAGTGCTCCGTGAGATGTTCAAAGCTTGGGATATTGTTCTATAACCTAACCCTGCTTTAACCTTCTCCACAACTTTATCCCTGACCTGTCTGGTGTGTTCCTTGGGCTTCATGATGCTGTTTGTTCACTAATGTTCTCTAACAAACCTCTGAGGCCTTCATAGAACAGCTGCATTTATACTGAGATTAGATTACACACAAGTGGACTCTATTTACTAATTAGGTGACTTCTGAAGGCAATTGGTTGGACTGGATTTTATTTAGGGGTATCAGAGTAAAGGGGGCTGAATACTTTTGCACGCCACACTTTTCAGTTTTTTATTTGTAAAAAGATTTGAAAACCATGTATCATTTTCCTTCCACTTCACAATTCTGCGCCACTTTGTGTTGGTCTATCACATAAAATCCCAATAAAATACATTTACGTTTGTGGTTGTAGCGTGACAAAATGTAGAAAAGTTCAAGGGGTATGAAAACTTTTGCAAGCCACTGTACCTAGGGTGGCACGGTTACGCAGCGGTGGAGTTGCTGCCTTACTCCACCCAGTTTCCTCCCAGGACCTCTCTGGGTTTTGAACACCCGACTTATGGACATCCGACCCCTGTCCGAAGAAGGGTCTCAACCCGAAACATAGTGTGCAGTTCTTTCTTACACATCTGCAGTTCCTTCCGACACATGAGAGAAATCGATCTAACTGTGGTTTGCACTTTTAACAAATTATATCATTGCAACTGTTTGTGAATTGTTAAATTGACTTTGTGAATTGTGCTGCATGGCTAAATCAACTTGTCTTTGAATATACTGTGATGCCTATCCTTGCTTTGACATTTTCATCATGCAAATTCTGGTTACTTTTCGCAACTGTAACATAATTCCTGAAAATAATTATTCCTGAAAATGTGGGAATGGGAGGGGGAGTTGAAGTGTTTGGCAACCGGGAGATCAGGTGGGTTTAGGCGGAATGAGCGGAGGTGTTCAGCGAAACGATCGCCGAGCCTGCGCTTGGTCTCGCCGATGTAGAGAAGGTGACACCTGGAACAGCGGATACACTAGATGAGGCTGGAGGAGGTGCAGGTGAACCTCTGCCTCACCTGGAAAGGCGGGGTCCTTGGATGGAGTCGAGGGGAGGAGGTATAGGGACAGGTGTCTATACCTGTTTACGCAGGGGAAAGTACCTGGAGAGGGGGTGGTTTGAGTGGGAGGGGATAAATTGACCAGTTGATGAGTTTATTTCTAATGCAACTCTATACTCTAGAACGCAGTCACAACAAAGTCATTAACAGGTTAGTTAACTTTAGAATTAACAAAAAAAATTTCATTTTCTTGAAGTTAGTACATGGTACATGGTTCGGCAACTTGAGCGCCCTGGAGAGGAAAAGATTACAAAAAGTAGTAAACACTGCCCAGTCCATCATCGGCTCTGACCTTCCTTCCATCGAGGGGATTTATCGCAGTCACTGCCTCAAAAAGGCTGGCAGCATCATCAAGGACCCACACCACCCTGGCCACACACTCATCTCCCTGCTACCTTCAGGTGGAAGGTACAGGAGCCTGAAGACTGCAACGTCCAGGTTCAGGAATAGCTACTTCCCCACAGCCATCAGGCTATTAAACTCAACTGAAACAAATCTCTGAACACTAATAGCCCATTATCTGTTTATTTGCACTTTATCTGCTTATTTATTGTTGTGTGTATATATTTATATAATGGTATATGGACACACTGATCTGTTCTGTAGTCAATGCCTACTATGTTCTGTTGTGCTGAAGCAAAGCAAGAATTTCATTGTCCTATCTGGGACACATCACAATAAACTCTCTTGACTTGGTAGTTTGATTTTCACAAAATAATGTACATTTTGCAGTATATATAATTCAAGTTTCTTCAACCTTATTAGATTACAGCTAACTTAATGCGGCATTCCCACATGAAAAGGTTCCCCACCCCTGCCCTGGACTATGTAGACCACATTCCCTATCTCCAGAGCCATCTGCCGGCAAAGAAATCACCACAGCTTCCAATGCACCAGCATCGCCTTTACTTTAGTTTAGTTCAAAGATACAGTGTGGAAACAGGCCCTTCGGCCCACCGAGTCCGTGCCAACCAGCGATCCCCGCACACTAACACTATCCTACACACACTAGGGAGAAGTTACACTTACAGCAAGCCAATTGACCTGCAAACCTGCACGTCTTTGGAGAGTGGGAGGAAACTCCCTGCCACAGGGACAGTGGAGGCCAAATCACTGGATGGATTTAAGAGAGAGTAGAGGGCCTGTCCCACTTACGCGGACTTGGCTCGCAAATTACGCGACCTCGTTGTCGCTTGAGGCGTACAGTCTCACTTAGAAGCGCGGAGGGGTATGGAGTTGTGGGGGCATGTCCCGACATCGCGCGGGGCTCCGAAATTCCTGCAGTGACCAAAATCTTCGCTCGCCAATGGCCTGTCGGCCCGCGTATGCACGCAGGTGCATTGCGTACGCAGTCTTGATGTCGTACGCAGCGTCTTGACGGCGTACGCCTAGCACGTGGCGTTGTGTGATGACATCACCGCCCAACGGCGTGCGACGCCCAAATTCAGTCGGCCCGCCTCCTGCCCAGCTGATTTGTAAGCATGGCGTAAAGGACGTCACGCGCGAATTTAGCGCGAACTTCACGCGACCCCCACTTCCGGTTGGTCGCGCCAAACGCACGCAATTGCATGCAGGTGGGACAGGTCCTTTAGATAGAGCTCTAGAGGCTAGTGGAATCAAGGGATATGGGGAGAAGGCAGGTACGGGTTATTGATTGGGGACGATCAGCCCATGATCACAATGAATGGCGGTGCTGGCTCGAAGGGCCGAATGGCCTCCTCCAGCACCTATTTTCTATGTTTCTATGAAACCACAGCACCCGGAGAAAACCCACATTGTCATGGGAGAACGTACAAACTCCGTACAGACAGCACCCGTAGTCAGGATGGAACCCGGGTCTCCGGCGCTGTGAGGCAGCAACTCTACCGCTGCGCCACCGTAGTCTTTGGCCCTTGGTCTTGGTATTTGAATCCGATTTTAAGTCTAGAAATGCTGAAGGTAAACTAGTCTCTGTGAAAACATAAGCCACTAGATGGCTCTACAAAATGAGTTCTGAAATCAGACCAGGAAAAACACTGAAGCCGACAAAATCACGAGAGGAATAGATCAGGTAGACGCACAGAGTCTCTTGACAGAGTCGGGCAATCGAGGACCAGAGGACACAGGTTCAAGGTGAAGGGGGAAAAGATTTAATAGGAATCTGAGGGGGTAACTTATCCACACAAAGGATGGTGGGTGTATGGAACGAGCTGCCAGAGGAGGTAGTTGAGGCTGGGACTATCACAACACTTAAGAAACATTTAGGCCCCTCTCCCACTTAGGTGATTTTTTTCGGCGACTACAGGCGACTTGGATGTTTCCACATGGTCGCAGGGTGACGCCTGTAAGTTGTCTCCTCAAGTCACGTAAGGAGTCCTAACGTTTTTCTGGTCGCCGCTGGATTTTGAAATGTTCAAAACCTTTCGGCGACTGTGGGCTTGTCGTAGCTTGTCTTCTCCTGTCGTAGGCGCTGTTGTAGGATGTCACCAGGATGACGCAGGATCTCGCCAGGTGCCATTGGTTGTTGCCGGGTGCCGACTTCGGTGAATTCCATTGGCGACTCCCTACGTCAACAGGTGACAGGTACCGCCAACTGAATTGTCTTCAAATGTCACCGACAGGGTCGTAGTTTGTCACGGGCGGACGTAGGTTGACTTCGGTTGTCGTATGTTGTCGCCTGTTTGGTCGTAGGTTGTAGAAACATAGAAACATAGACAATAGGTGCAGGAGTAGGCCATTCGGCCCTTCGAGCCGGCACCGCCATTCAATATGATCATGGCTGATCATCCAACTCAGTATCCCGTACCTGCCTTCTCTCCATACCCTCTGATCCCCTTAGCCACAAGGGCCACATCTAACTCCCTCTTAAATATAGCCAATGAATTGGCCTCAACTACCCTCTGTGGCAGAGAGTTCCAGAGACCCACCACTCTCTGTGTGAAAAAAGTCCTTCTCATCTCGGTCCTAAAGGATTTCCCCCTTATCCTTAAGCTGTGACCCCTTGTCCTGGACCTCCCCAACATCAGGAACAATCTTCCTGCATCTAGCCTGTCCAACCCCTTAAGAATTTTGTAAGTTTCTATAAGATCCCCTCTCAATCTCCTAAATTCTAGAGAGTATAAACCGAGTCTATGCAGTCTTTGTTCATAAGACAGTCCTGACATCCCAGGAATCAGTCTGGTGAACCTTCTCTGTACTCCCTCTATGGCAAGAATGTCTTTCCTCAGATTAGGAGACCAGAACTCTACGCAATACTCCAGGTGTGGTTTCACCAAGACCCTATACAACTGAAGTAGAACCTCCGTAGGTGTGGTTGTAGGTGGACGTCCTAATGGGGCGCCTGTTTTCGGTAGCTTGACCTCGACTAGGTGGTAGGTTGCCGTAGACATTGTCATGGGGGGGGGGGGGGTCCAGTCGCCGTTTTTTCGGCGACCTATTCCAACTATGACAGTCACCGGCAGTTGCCGAAAAAATCGCCCAAATGTGACAGGCCCTTCAGACAGGTAGTTCATCAGTGATAGAAGCAGAATTAGGCCATTCGGCCCATGAAGTCCACTCCGCCATTCAATCATGGCCGATCTATCTCTCCCTCCCGACCCCATTCTCCTGCCTTCTCCCCACAACCCCTGACCCCCGCACTGATCAAGAATCTATCTATCTCTGCCGTAAATATATCCATTGACTTGGCCTCCACAGCCGTCTGTGGCAATGAGTTCCACTGTGGTAGGTTTCGAGGGACGTGGACCAAACGCAGGCAGGTGGGACAATTGGGGCATGTTGTTTATCATGGGCTAGTTGGGCCGAAGGGACTGTTTTCATGCTGTATGACCAGGACCTGCCATCCTGTTGAAGGGAAAGAAGGCTCACGAGGGGCTGAATAGCCTCCTGCACCTATCCCTGTTGAAGGGAGGACAACAGTTTTCAATTATCTTGATTTTCCATCATTGATACGCGTGACTTTGTGGTGATAATTCTCCATTCCACAACGTTCCCTTCAGGTCGTGTGCATCTCCACCACTTGATGGCGATGTTGTTCACCTCACACATTCCACCCCAATTCTAGACCAGTCTGTAGACGGGTCCCGACCCGAAACGTCACACACTCCTTCTCTCCAGAGATGCTTCCTGTCCCGCTGAGTTGCTCCAGCTTTCTCGACACAAAATGCTGGAGTCACTCAGCGGGACGGGCGGCATCCCCGGAGAGAAGGGATGGGAGACGTTTCGGGTCGAGACCCTTCTTCAGACTGAGAGTCAGGGGAGACGGACACTGAATCTTAAGAAGGGTCTCGACCCGAAACATCACCCACTTAAGGGGTTGGACAGGCTAGATGCAGGAAGATTGTTCTCGATGTTGGGGGAGTCCAGAACAAGGGGTCACAGTTTAAGGATAAGGGGGGAATTCCTTTAGGACCGAGATGAGGAAAACATTTTTCACACCGGGAGTGGTGAGTCTCTGGAATTCTCTGCCTCAGAAGGCAGTGGAGGCCAATTCTCTGGATGCTTTCAAGAGGGTCCCTTTAAGGGGTTGGGCAGGCTAGATGCAGGAAGATTGTTCTCGATGCTGGGGAAGTCCAGAACACGGGGTTACAGTTTAAGGATAAGGGGGAATTCCTTTAGGACCGAGATGAGGAAAACATTTTTCACACAGGGAGTGGTGAATCTGTGGAACTCTCTGCCACAGAAGGTAGTTGAGGCCAGTTCATTGGCTATATTTAAGAGGGCGTTAGATGTGTCCCTTGTGGCTAAAGGGATCAGAGGGTATCAGAGAGAAGGCAGGTACGGGATACTGAGTTGGATGATCAGCCATGATCACATTGAATGGCGGTGCAGGCTCGAAGGGCCGATTGGCCTACTGCTGCACCTATTGTCTATGTTTCTATGTTTCTATGTTACTCCAGCATTTTGTGTCCATCTCCGGTGTTAACCAGCATCTGAGGTTCCTTCCTACCCATCACTATTTTACGTAGATCCTTTGAGAAAACCTAACAGCAGCTAAAATGTGGAACCATGCACCTCGGAGACTCACCATGGATGCAGTTCTGAGCCAATACACGTTCCCCCTTCGTAGAGGGTGAATAAATCAAGAGCCTGGTTAAAGTTGTTTCAAAATGATGGACAGGCAGCCCAAGTGAGATTAAGAGCACCATTGCAAACAAATCCATGCCGTTATTTTGGCCGACATAGTGTGAGTTGCTGCCTCACAGCGCCAGAGACCCGGGTTCGATTCCGACCACGGGCGCTGTCTGTACGGAGTTTGCACGTTCTCCCCGTGACCTGCGTGGGTTTTCTCCGGGATCTCCGGTTTCTTCTCACACTCCAAAGGCGTGCGGGTTCGGAGATTCATTGCCTTGGAAAAGTTGCAAATTGTCCCTAGTGTGTGTGGGATAGTGTTAGTGTGCGGGGATCGCTGGTCGGCGCGGACTCGGTGGGCCGATGGTTTCCGCGCTGATTTTCTAAACTAAACTAAACTAAACTGGGTGCTCCGGTTTCCTCCCACAATCCAAAGAAATACAGGTTTGTAGGTTAATTGGCTTCTGTAAATTGCCCTGAGTGTGTGTATTGCCCATAATGTGTTAGTGTATGGGATTGTCGCTGGTCGCCGGGCCGAAGGGCCTGTTTCCACACTGAATCTTTAATGTCTAAATCAAAGTCTACGGTGGCGCAGCGATAGAGTTGCTGCCTTACAGCAAAATGCAGCGCCGGAGACCCCAGGTTCGATCCCGACCGCGGGCGCTGTCTGCACGGAGTTTGCACGTTCTCCCCGTGACCTGCGTGGGTTTTTCTCTGAGATCTTCGGTTTCCTCCCACACTCCAAAGACGTGCAGGTTTGTAGGTTAATTGGCTTGGTGTAAATGTAAAAATTGTCCAGGATAAAATTGTCCAACTTCCAGCATAGTCCCTGGTGGACTCTTCAGACGGTACAAGGTTCAAGGTCTCTGCCCAAAGTGAGCGTGTAAAGTTCTGGTCACCCGGCTTAGTTTCATTTAGTTTAGTTTAGAGATAGAGCACAGAAACAGGCCCTTCGGCCCATCGATCCCCGCACATTGACACTACCCTACACCCACTAGGGACAATTTACACTTCTACCAAAGCCAATTAACCTGCAAACCTGCACGTCTTTGGAGTGTGGGAGGAAACCGGAGAAACCCACGCAGGTCAGGGGGAGAATGTGCAAACTCCGTACAGACAGCACCCGTAGTCGGGATTGAACCCGGGTCTCTGGCGCTGTGAGGCAGCGACTTTACCGCTGTGCCATCCGTGCCGTCTTGTTGTAAATTTGCTAATTGTACCTTGACTATAGAACTGAAACATAGAAACATAGAAACATAGACAATAGGTGCAGGAGTAGGCCATTCGGCCCTTCGAGCCTGCACCACCATTCAATATGATCATGGCTGATCATCCAACTCAGTATCCCGTACCTGCCTTCTCACCATACCCTCTGATCCCTTTAGCCACAAGGGCCACATCTAATTCCCTCTTAAATATAGCCAACGAACTGGCCTCAACTACCTTCTGTGGCAGAGAATTCCACAGACCCACCACTCTCTATGTGAAAAATGATTTTCTCATCTCGGTCCAAAAGATGTCCCCCTTATCCTTAAACTGTGACCCCTTGTTCCGGACTTCCTCAACATCGGGAACAATCTTCCTGCATCTAGCCCGTCCAACCCCTTAAGAATTTTGTAAGTCTCTATAAGATCCCCCCTCAGAACTACAGAACTGAAACATAGAAACATAGAAACATAGCCAATAGGTGCAGCAGTAGGCCATTCGGCCCTTCGAGCCTGCACCGCCATTCAATATGATCATGGCTGATCATCCAACTCAGTATCCTGTACCTGCCTTCTCTCCATACCCCCTGATGTCTTTAGCCACAAGGGCCACATCTAACTCCCTCTTAAATATAGCCAATGAACTGGCCTCAACTACCTTCTGTGGCAGAGAACTCCACAGATTCACCACTCTCTGTGTGAAAAATGATTTTCTCATCTCGATCCTAAAAGATTTCTCCCTTATCCTTAAACTGTGACCCCTTGTTCCGGACTTCCCCAACATCGGGAACAATCTTCCTGCATCTAGCCTGTCCAACCCCTTAAGTGGGTGATGTTTCGGGTCGAGACCCTTCTTAAGACTGAGTCTCCGTCTCCCCTGACTCTCAGTCTGTAGAAGGGTCTCGACCGGAAACGTCACCCAATCCTTCTCTCCAGAGACGCTGCCTGTCCCGCTGAGTTACTCCAAGTCTAAGTCTCTATAAGTCTCTAAGTCTCTATAAGATCCCCCCTCAATCTTCTAAATTCCAGCGAGTCTATCCAGTCTTTCTTCATATGGAAGTCCTGCCATCCCAGGAATCAGTCTGGCGCCTGAACAAATGATAGGGCAGAGTGGAGGGGTGGAATGGCCTTCTGAGTTAGCTCAGTAGTGGCCTTGAAAGGGCACAGAGGCTCCGACACAGTTAACAGCAGCAGGGTCAACAGACATAAACTAACTAATGTGTGTTGATCTTTCCTTTGGCTCGGACAGTGAGTTCCGTACCGAGATACGGAGCTAACGTCCTCCCCTTCATATCCAAGGACAGGCCATTGGTAATCTCTATTGTTGTAGAACAGAGAGGGAACAGAAATGTCAAACCAAATCTACCAGAGCCGCTCAGCAAGGTTGGCACAAAAAGCTGGAGTAACTCAGCGGGGACGGGCAGCATCTCTGGAGAGAAGGAATGGGTGACGTTTCGGGTCCAGATCCTTCTCCAGACTGAGAGTCGGGGGGGGGGGGAGAGGGAGACGAGAGATATAGACGGGGATGTGGAGAGATATAGAACTAATGAATGAAAGATGTGCAAAAAAGTAACAATGATACAGGAAGCAGGCCATTGTTAGCTGCGGGCTAGGTGAAAACGGGTTGCCGACAATGAGACTCAACAAGACGACTACATCGGGTGATGGATAGACAGAGAGAGTGGGGTTACTTGAAGTTAGTGAAATAAATGTTCATACCATGGGGTTGTAAGCTGCAACCCTACTTGTAAACCTCAATAGAGTTGCAACTCATATGTTCATGGTTAGGAGCAGAATTAGGCTATTCGGCCTATAACGTCTACTCCGCCATTCAAATCTGGCTGATCTATCTCTCCCTCCTAACCCCATTCTCCTGCCTTCTCCCCATAACCCCTGACACCCGCACTGATCAAGAATCTATCTATCTCTGCCTTAAAAATATCCACTGACTTGTGGCCTCCACAGCCGTCTGTGGCAAGGAATCCCACAGATTCACCACCCTCTGACTGAAGAAATTCCTCCTCATCTCTGTCCTAAAGGATAAAACTTTAATTCTGAGACTGTGCCCTCTGGTCCTGGACTCTCCCACTAGTGGAAACATCCTCTCAACATCCACTCTATCCAGGGCCTTTCACTGTTTGGTATGTTTCAATGAGCCCCCCCCCCCCCCATCCTTCTAAACTCCAGCGAGTACAGGCCCAGTGCCGACAAACGCTCATCATAGGTTAACCCACTCATTCCTGGGATCGTTCTTGTAAACCTCCTCTGGACCCTCTCCAGAGCCAGCACATCCTTCCTCAGATATGGGGCCCAAAACTGCCCACAATATTCCAAATGTGGCCTGACCAGCACCTTATAGAGCCTCAGCGTTACATCCCTGTTTTTGTAGACAAGTCCCCTTGAAATAAATGCTAGCATTGAGTTTGCCTTTTTGGGAATCCTGCACCAGCGCTCATGAGTCCCTTTGCTCCTTTGCAGGGGTGGCAGCGGTAGAGTCGCTGCTTCACAGCGCCAGAGACCCGGGTTCGACCCTGACTACGGGCGCTGTCTGTGCGGAGTTTGCACGTTCTCCCCGTGACCTGCGTGGGTTTGCTCCAAGATTCTCGGTTTCCTCCCACACTCCAAAGACGTACAAGTTTGGAGATTCATTGTCTTGGTAAAACTGCAAATTGTCCCTAGTGCGTGTCAAGGGAAAGAGCGTTCACGTTGCGGCCCTGTTTCCACCAATCTTTCCACCACCACGCACAAGAAGCGACAAGACAGACACCATTGTTTGCAGATGCTGAGAAGTGTGTGTAGTCATCTAATCTTGTATCTAGATACAGTTAGTGTGCGGGGATCGCTGGTCGGCACGGACTAGGTGGGCTGAAGGGCCTGTTTCCGCACTCTAAACTAACCTAAACTAAAATGTGTAGGAAGGAACTGCAGACGCTGGTTTACTCCTTCCCTCCAGAGATGCTGCCTGTCCCGCTGAGTTACTCCCGCACTATTTGTGTCTATCTAAAACAGAACTAAACCTCCAATTTCTGAAGTAGCTCATTTGGAACATAGAACATAGAACAGTACATCACAGGAACGGCTACAATGTTTGTTCCGAACACGATGCAACGTTAAACTGGTCTCATGTGAGGGGCGCTGGCAGTAGTTGAAACACAAACAGGACACATACAAAGTCTTGTATAGGAAGGAACTGCAGATGGTGGTTTAAACGAAAGATAGGCACAAAATACTGGGGCAACTCAGCGGGACAGGCAGCATCTCTGGAGAGAAGGAATGGGCGACGTTTCGGGTCGAGACCCTTCTTCAGACTTTCTTCCAGAGAAGGGGTCTAGACCCGAAACGTCACCCATTCCTTCTCCCCAGAGATGCTGCCTGTCCCGCTGAGTTACTCCAGCTTTTTGTGTCTGTCCAGAGATATTTTCAGGGTGGGATCGAGTTTTATAAGTGTGAGTGGGGGGTCAGAGGGTATGGAGAGAAGGCAGGTACGGGATACTGAGTTGAATGATCAGCCATGATCATATTGAATGGCGGTGCAGGCTCGAAGGGCCGAATGGCCTACTCCTGCACCTATTGTCTATGTTTCTATGTTTGTATGAGTGGGTAAGACAGCAGGTTGCAAGGGAGAGAGTGAGGGAGGGAGCAGGGGAGAGAGGGAGGAACAATCTTTTAATAGTTTAAGGTTAATAATTTTAATACTACAATTTTTAAACACCATGCTTGTCAACTTGGCGCACAATTTGGAGCAGAGTTTCTCATCCGAGGTTCCCCGGGACACTAGGGTACCGCGTGAGGTCGCTCGGTGTTCCGACAGGATTAGTGATAAATAGGCTATTCATATGTAAATAGTCTGCAGAAAGGTTTTGACATGAAATGTTGCCTATTTCCTTCGCTCCACAGACGCTGCCTCACTTGCTGAGTTTCTCCAGCACTTTTGTCTACCTATTCATATGTAAATGCATTTTTGAGTCATTTTTGTGTTTAATTTCATATTCGTCATTTTATTATACACATACGGCATATTCTTGGAAAATTCTTGGGCGTTGTTGTAAAGTCTTCAACCTGTTATGTCATTTAAAGCAGGGGCCGGCAACCTGCGGCCCCTGGGCCGGCAACCTGCGGCCCCTGGGCCGGCAACCTGCGGCCCCCGGGCCGAATGTGGCCCGTCACCCAAAATCATCCGGCCCGCAGGCGGATTTTTTTCCCCGTAATCATCGGGCCCGCCGAGCGCCGAGCGCTGACTGTACCGCATCCTGCGCAAAGCCGCCGGCACGGCCGCGCACCTTCTGTGAACACGCTTAAGAAGGAACTGCAGATGCTGGAAAAAAATCGAAGGCAGCCAAAAATACTGGAGAAACTCAGCGGGTGAGACATGCAAGGATTGCACGAGGCTGCCTCACTCGCTGAGTTTCTCCAGCATTTTTGTCCACCTTCTGTGAACACGTGATTTGATGCCTGCCATCCGGGGCGGGATGGGGGCGGGATCCATGTGTACACGTGATAGATGTGGCCTGCCATCCACTCACAGACATGCGTCCCGGCCCCTATGAAGAACAAGGTTGCCCACCCCTGGTTTAAAAGTATAATAATCATCGGTCATATATTTAGCGACATCTATATGGGCGCCAGTATGAAATGGCCTTTAGTGGACATGTGATGTATGTGACAGATTTGTGTATCATCAACTGACTCACTCGAGTACAGATGCCCGCACGGTCTCCATCTTTTCTGTTCTCTCTCTCTCTCTCCCTCCCTCCTCCAAGGTTAAGTTATTGTGGGAGTTATTATCTGTTTTCATCTGTTTCTATGTGTTATTTATGATGTTCGTTATTTATGTTTATTTTTTGTGTCTACAGATATGGTTGATACAGATATTTGTGTGAATGAAAACCTCCGCATGAGGTCTCTTCAACAAGCAGTTTGATTTCAGTTTTTTTTGCGTTGTCCATAAACGTGAGGAAAACGTAAGTTTATTTTTGGTTAAACAAGATATCAGAAAAATATATTATGTTTGCCTTATGAATTTTAAGTTAATGAAAGGTTCAGGAATAGCTGCTCCCCCACTCAGGCTATTAAACTCAACGCAAACAAAATCTGAACTTGAATTAGCCTACAGCACTTTATATGTGTATTTATGTGTGTGTATACATATATTCAATGGTATATGGACAATAGACAATAGACAATAGGTGCAGGAGGAGGCCATTCGGCCCTTCGAGCCAGCACCACCATTCAATGTGATCACGGCTGATCATCCCCAATCAGTACCCCGTTCCTGCCTTCTCCCCATATCCCCTGACTTCGCTATCTTTAAGAGCCCTATCTAGCTCTCGCTTGAAAGTATCCAGAGAACCGGCCTCCTCCACCCTCTGAGGCAGAGAATTCCACAGACTCACCACTCTCTGTGAGAAAAAGTGTTTCCTCGTCTCTGTTCTAAATGGCTTACTCCTCATTCTTAAACTGTGGCCCCTGGTTCTGGACTCCCCCAACATCGGGAACATGTTTCCTGTCCCTAGTGTGTCCAAGCCCTTAACAATCATATATGTTTCAATGAGATCCCCTCTCATCCTTCTAAACTCCAGAGTGTACAAGCCCAGCTGCTCCATTCTCTCAGCATATGACAGTCCCGCCATCCCGGGAATTAACCTTGTAAACCTACGCTGCACTCCCTCAATACCAAGAATGGCCTTCCTCAAATTAGGGGACCAAAACTGCACACAATACTCCAGGTGTGGTCTCAATAGACAATAGACAATAGACAATAGACAATAGACAATAGGTGCAAGAGTAGGCCATTCGGCCCCTTCGAGCCAGCACCGCCATTAAATGTGATCATGGCTGATCATCCTCAATCAGTACCCCGTTCCTGCCTTCACCCCATATCCCCTGACTCCGCTATATTTAAGATCCCTATCTAACCATATAACCATACAACAATTACAGCACGGAAACAGGCCTTCTCGGCCCTTCCAGTCCGTGCCGACCATTTATTTTCCCCTGGTCCCATCTACCTGCACTCAGACCATACCCCTCCATTCCCTTCCCGCCCATATACCTATCCACTTTACTTTTAAATGTTAAAATCGATCCTGCCTCCACCACTTCTGCTGGAAGCTCATTCCACACAGCCACCACTCTCTGAGTAAAGAAGTTCCCCCTCATGTTACACCTAAACTTCTGTCCCTTATCTAGCTCTCTCTTGAAAGCATCCAGAGAACCGGCCTCCACCGCCCTCTGAGGCAGAGAATTGCACAGACTCACCACTCTCTGTGCGAAACAACAGACTCTGTACAACTGATCTGTTCTGTATGTATTTATGCCTGCAATGTTCTGTTGTGCTGAAGCAAAGCAAGAATGTCTTTGTCCTATCTGGGACACATGACAATAAACTCTCTTGAATCTTGAATCTTGAGAAAGAAAGAGATGAATAAAGAGGTACAATAATTTTTATGTCGGGGTTCCCTGAGACATGAAAATTATTTCAAGGGGTTCCCCGCAGGGTAATAAGGTTGAGAAAGGCTGGTTTAGAAAAACTATCTGCCACAGGGATCACTCCATAACCAATTGGCAATGAATGTTGCCATTTATGTCTTTGTTTGTCTTTTAGTTTTGCAGATAATCTGATCAAACTGCAGAACAGATTAGCTGTTGCAGGAAGTAAAACGAAGGAGTGAGGCATTTGTAACAAAGTCGGTGAAACTTGCGGAATTGACTGTAGCTAACATCCAGAATTATCAGCTCTGGGGGAGATGTTTAAAGTGACAGTACCCCAGTGAAACACGGCATCAGCCGGGAAATCCAATCTCCGTGCATGAGAGAACTGGAGTAACTCAGCGGGTCAGGCAGCATCTTTGAGGGACATCGATAGGTAACTTAAGATGGTCACAAAATGCTGGAGTAACTCAGCGGGTCAGGCAGCATCTTTGAGGGACATCAATAGGTAACTTAAGATAGAGACAAAATGCTGGAGTAACTCAGCGGGTCAGGCAGCATCTTTGAGGGACATCGATAGGTAACTTAAGATGGTCACAAAATGCTGGAGTAACTCAGCGGGTCAGGCAGCATCTTTGAGGGACATCAATAGGTAACTTAAGATAGAGACAAAATGCTGGAGTAACTCAGCGGGTCAGGCAGCATCTTTGAGGGACATCGATAGGTAACTTAAGATGGTCATAAAATGCTGGAGTAACTCAGCGGATCAGGCAGCATCTTTGAGGGACATCGATAGGTAACTTAAGATGGTCATAAAATGCTGGAGTAACTCAGCGGGTCAGGCAGCATCTTTGAGGGACATCAATAGGTAACTTAAGATAGAGACAAAATGCTGGAGTAACTCAGCGGGTCAGGCAGCATCTTTGAGGGACATCGATAGGTAACTTAAGATGGTCATAAAATACTGGAGTAACTCAGCGGGACAGGCAGCATCTCTGGAGAGAAGGATTGGGTGACGTTTCGGGTCGAGACCCTTCTTCAGACTGGTCAGGGGAAAGAGATATAGATGATGATGTTGGAGAGAGATAAAGAGCAATGAATGAAAGATATGCCAAAAAGATGATAAAGGGAACAGGCCATTGTTGGCTGTTTGTTGGGTGAGAACGAGAAGCTGGTGCGACTTGGGTGGGGGAGGGATGGAGAGAGAGGGAATGCCGGGGTTACTTGAAGTTAGAGGAGTCAATATTCGTACTCGAAGGTAGACACAAAATGCTGGAGTAACTCAGCGGGTGAGGCAGCATCTCTGGAGAGAAGGAATGGTCGACGTTTCGGCCTTCTTCAATATTCATACTGCTGGGCTGTAAGATGCCCATGCGAAAAATGAGATGCATTTGGGAGGTCATATGATAGTTGTACAAGACATGGTGTTCAGTTGTGGTCATCCTGTTACAAGAAAGATATTGTTAAGCTGGAAAGGGTTCAGAGAAGATTTACAAAGGTGTTGCCCGGACTTGAGGGCCTGAGGTATGGGGAGAAGTTGAGACCCTTCTTCATGCTGATCAGTGTGAAGGATGGTCCTGTGCCCATGTTCTCCTGAGTTGCTGCATGACCCTCTGAGTTGCTCTAGCACTTTGTGTCTATCAGACATAGGAACAGAATTATGCCATTCGTCCCATCGAGTCTATTCTATCATTCAATCATAGAAACATAGAAACATAGAAATTAGGTGCAGGAGTAGGCCATTCGGCCCTTCGAGCCTGCACCGCCATTCAATATGATCATGGCTGATCATCCAACTCAGTATCCCGTACCTGCCTTCTCTCCATACCCTCTGATCCCCTTAGCCACAAGGGCCACATCTAACTCCCTCTTAAATATAGCCAATGAACTGGCCTCAACTACCCTCTGTGGCAGAGAGTTCCAGAGACCCACCACTCCCCGTGTGAAAAAAGTCCTTCTCATCTCGGTCCTAAAGGATTTCCCCCTTATCCTTAAGCTGTGACCCCTTGTCCTGGACCTCCCCAACATCGGGAACAATCTTCCTGCATCTAGCCTGTCCAACCCCTTAAGAATTTTGTAAGTTTCTATAAGATCGCCTCTCAATCTCCTAAATTCTAGAGAGTATAAACCGAGTCTATGCAGTCCTTGTTCATAAGGTACGGGATACTGAGTTGGATAATCAGCCATGATCACATAGAATGGCGGTGCAGGCTCGAAGGGCCGAATGGCCTACTCCTGCACCTATTTTTCTATGTTTCTATGTTTCTAAGACAGTCCTGCCATCCCAGGAATCAGTCTGGTGAACCTTCTCTGTACTCCCTCTATGGCAATAATGTCCTTCCTCAGATTTGGAGACCAGAACTGTACGCAATACTCCAGGTGTGGCCTCACCAAGACCCTGTACAACTGAAGTAGAACCTCCCTGCTCCTATACTCAAATCCTTTCGCTATGAAAGCTAACATACCATTCGCTTTCTTCACTGCCTGCTGATCTATGGCTGATCTATTTTTCCAGCCCATTCTCCTGCCTTCTCCCCGCAATCTTTGACCCTTTACTAATCAAGAACATATCAATCTCAGTTTTAAAAACACCCAATGTCTTCGCTTCCACAGCCAACTTTATATTTTTCAGATACAGCACGGAAACGATTTAATAGGAATCTGAGGGGTAACTTTTTCACACAAAGGGTGGTGGGTGCATGGAACGAGCTGCCGGAGGAGGTACTTGAGGCTGGGACTATAGATCGGGTAGATGCACAGAATCTCTTGCCCAGAGTAGGGGAATTGAGGACCAGAGGACACAGGTTCAAGGTGAAGGGGAAAAGATTTAATAGGAATCTGATGGGTAACTTTTTCCACACAAAGGGCGGTAGGTGTATGGAACGAGCTGCCGGAGGAGATACTGAAGCTGGGGCTATAGATTGGGTAGATGCACAGAGCCTCTTGCCTAGAGTCGGGGAATTGAGGACCAGAGGACACAGGTTCAAGGTGAAGGGGAAAAGATTTAATAGGAATCTGAGGGGTAACTTTTTCCACACAAAGGGCGGTGGGCGTATGGAACGAGCTGCCGGAGGAGGTTCGGGGGGATATGGACCAAGCGCGGGCAGGTGGGACTAGTGTGGATGGGACACGTTGGCCGGTGTGGGCAAGTTGGGCCTGGTTTCAACGCTGTAACGCTCTCTGACTCGATCAAAAACGCACCGGAAAAATGAGGTGTCATGCATTTATTAAGCAGCAGCACATGCAACAACCCTTAAACATTCACAAGAACAGCAGTATTTACAGCAGAGCCTGCGGTCTGGCTGACCACTCATATACGTGATCAATCTCAGCTCAGCATCGAACGCCTTTATGAATATCCAAGCTCACCAAAATGGCCAATAATGCCACCACTCCCCAATTCACAAACATCTGTTTTACATAATTGGACAACAAAAAATACAAGTCGGGATAAAGATAAACGCACGTAACAAATCCCACAACATTGACGTCAGGGTTCCCGCCTTCTACTCTTGAGCCAGAAAATGTAGGTTCTGCTGCAGGATGCCCTTGTGTTTCAGTCCAGTGCTGAGACCACACCTGGAGTATTGGGTGCAGTGTTGGTCTCCTCATTTGAGGAAGGACATCCTTGCTATTGAGGGAGTGCAGCGTAGGTTCACCAGGTTAATTCCCGGGATGGCGGGACTGACGTATGATGAAAGAATGGGTCGACTGGGCTTATATTCTCTGGAATTCAGAAGGATGAGAGGGGATCTTATAGAAACATATACAATTCTCAAGGGATTGGACAGGCTAGATGAAGGAAAAATGTTCCCGATGTTGGGGGAGTCCAGAACCAGGGGTCATAGTTCACGAATAAGGGGTCGGTCATTTAGGACTGAGATGAGGACCCAGAGAGTTGTGAAGCTGTGGAATTCTCTGCCACAGAAGGCAGTGGAGGCCGATTAACTGGATGTTTTCAAGAGAGAGTTACTGTAGTTACAACTCTTCGGGCTAACGGAATCAAGGGATATGGGGAGAAAAGAGGAATGGGCCACTGATTTTGGATGATCAGCCATGATCATATTGAATGGCGGTGCTGGCACGAAGGGCTGAATGGCCTACTCCTGAACCTTTTTTCTAGGGTTCTCTAGCTGGAATCGATTTTCGATCGAAGAGCAAGTACCATTTCTAGATCACTCGTCATCACTTAGAAAATACATCTGGACAACTCCTTCCTCTTCAAACCCACCCTATTGTGAGGCCAATCCCTGTCCAAAGCTCCTTGGAGGAGCAACATGAGAGATCTTGGAGCAGGGCACTCCCGACATACCGTGGTCCTAATGCCATTGCATCAAACTAGGAGGACTGTGACTATAAGCAAGTTACATATCGCTAGCATTTAGAAGTTTGAGGGGGGATCTTATAGAAACTTACAAAATTGTTAAGGGGTTGGACAGGCTAGATACAGGAAGATTGTTCCCGATGTTGGGGAAGTCCAGAACAAGGGGTCACAGCTTAAGGATAAGGGGGAAGTCCGAGATGAGAAAAACATTTTTCACACAGAGAGTGGTGAATCTGTGGAATTCTCCGCCACAGAAGGTAGTTGAGGCCAGTTCATTGGCTATATTTAAGATGGAGTTAGATGTGGCCCTTGTGGCTAAAGGGATCAGGGGGTATGGAGAGAAGGCAGGTACAGGATACTGTATTGGATGGTCAGCCATGATCATATTGAATGGCGGTGCAGGCTCGAAGGGCCGAATGGCCTACTCCTGCACCTAATTTCTATGTTTCTATGTTTCTATATCGGGTCATTCTGCACCCCCTGCATGGAAATACCATTATAAACCCATTATACCCTCCACATCCCAGCTCACAAATTATAAGAGTAGAATTAGGCCATTTGGCCCATCGGACCCACCCCGCCATTCAATCATGCCTGATCTATCTCTCCCTCCTAACCCCATTCTCCTGCCTTCTCCCCATAACCCCTGACACCTGCACTAATCAAGAATCTATCTATCTCTGCCTTAAAAATATCCACTGACTTGTGGCCTCCACAGCCGTCTGTGGCAAAGAATCCCACAGATTCACCACCCTCTGACTAAAGAAATTCCTCCTCATCTCCTTCCTAAAGGAGCGTCCGTCAATTCTGTGGCTGTGCCCTCTGGTCCTAGACTCTCCCACTAGTGGAAACATCCTCTCCACATCCACTCTATCCAGGCCTTTCATTATTCTGTAAGTTTCAATGAGATCTTCCCCTCATCCTTCTAAACTTCAGCGACTACAGGCCCAGTGCCGACAAACGCTCATCATAGGTCAACCCACTGGTTCCTGGGATCATTCTCGTAAACCTCCTCTGGACCCTCTTCAGAGCCGGCACATCCTTCCTCAGATTCGGGGACCAAATTTGCTCACAATATTCCAAATGTAGCCTGACCAGCTTATAGAGCCTCTGTTCCCATCTGTTCCTGACCAGCCATTCCCAACCCCGTGATCCCACTTCCCGCCAACATGAAGTGGCGTCACAGGTAGATAAGGTGGTCATAAAGTCTCTTGGCACACTGGCCTTCATCAGTCAGAGTATTGAGTATAGAAGTTGGGAGGTCACGTTGCAGTTGTATAAGACTTTGCTGAGGCCACATTTGGAGTATTATGTTCAGTTCTGGGCACCCTGTTACAGGGAAGATGTTGTCAAGGGTGCTGGGAAGGTTGTATTGAAGATGTACGAGGATATTGATAGGACATATAAAATTATAAAAGGACTGGACAAGCTAGATGCAGGAAAAATGTTCCCAATGTTGGGCGAGTCCAGAACCAGGGGCCACAGTCTTAGAATAAAGGGGAGGCCATTTAAGACTGAGGTGAGAAAAAACTTTTTCACCCAGAGAGTTGTGAATTTGTGGAATTCCCTGCCACAGAGGGCAGTGGAGGCCAAATCACTGGATGGATTTAAGAGAGAGTTAGATAGAGCTCTAGGGGCTAGTGGAGTCAAGGGATATGGGGAGAAGGCAGGCACGGGTTATTGATTGGGGACGATCAGCCATGATGCATAGACTCGGTTTATACTCTCTAGAATTTAGGAGATTGAGGGGGGATCTTATAGAAACTTACAAAATTCTTAAGGGGTTGGACAGGCTAGATGCAGGAAGATTGTTCCCGATGTTGGAGAGGTCCAGGACAAGGGGTCACAGCTTAAGGATCAGGGGGAAATCCTTTAGGACCGAGATGAGAAGGACTTTTTTCACACACAGAGTGGTGGGTCTCTGGAATTCTCTGCCACAGAAGGTAGTTGAGGCCAGTTCATTGGCTATATTTAAGAGGGAGTTAGATGTGGCCCTTGTGGCTAAGGGGATCAGGGGGTATGGAGAGAAGGCAGGTACGGGATACTGAGTTGGATGATCAGCCATGATCATATTGAATGGCGGTGCAGGCTCGAAGGGCCGAATGGCCTCCTCCTGCACCGATTTTCTATGTTTCTATGTTTCTATGACTAGAGGGTGTGAGCTACAGGGGGAGGTTGAGCAGGCTGGGTCTCTATTCCTTGGAGCGCAGGAGGATGAGGGGCGATCTTATAGAGGTGTACAAAATCTTGAGAGGAATAGATCTTGTCAATAGACCAAATGAGAGGAATAGACAGAGAACAGAGTCTCTTGCCCAGGGTAGGGGAATCGACAACCAGAGGGGCATAGGTTTGCGGTGAAGGGGAAAAGATTTAGGACAAATCTGAGGGGGTAACTTTTTCACACAAATGGGAATATGGAACGAGCTGCCAGAGGAGGTAGTTGAGGCTGGGACTATCCCAACGTTTAAGAAGCAGTTAGACAGGTACATGGATGGGACGGGTTTGGAGGGATATGGACCAAACGCAGGCAGGTGGGACTGGTGTAGCTGGGACATGTGGGCAAGTTGGGCCTGTTTCTACGCTGTATCACTCTGTGACTCCTGTGTGCCAAGATCCTGACACCCCCCCCCTCCCCCCAACCACTGACCCGCTGAGTTACTCCAGCCCTTTGTGTCTATCTTCGGTAAACCAGCATTTGCAGTTCCTTCCTGCACACGCTTGTCTCCCATGTGTTTTCCCCAGATCTACACTTCCAGCTCCATCACTCACCAGCTTTCCTTGCCCCAGCCAGTGGCAGAAGACTCTCTGCTGTGCAAGCATGGAGAATAGGACTTCATCTCTGCAACAGAAAAAATAACTCGAGAGCATAACGTGAGTTGACATCAGGAGAGAGGCACGGAAATCTGGGGTAACTCAGCGGGACGGGCAGCATCTCCGGAGAAAAGGAATAGGTGACGTTTCGGGCCGAGACCCTTCTTCAGACTGAGAGTGGGGGGGAGAGGGAAACGAGAGATATGGGCAGTTCTTAGGACAAATGAATGAAAGAGGTATGCAAAAAAGTTAACGATGACAAAGGAAACGGGACATTGTTAGCTGTGGGCTAGGTGAAAACAGGTCACAGACAATGAGAGTCAACAAGGGGGGCGGAAGATTGCAACCTTCAGGTGGTCCGCTCTGTTTCGACGAATGCAATCAACCCGGCCTGCACAATCAAATAAGATCAAATAGAACAAGTTGTCCTACAACTTTAGGCTGTGCACGCCATACGCATGAAGAAGATGGACTCAACAAGAAGACTTTGAAACTCTTAAGGGGTTGGACAAGCTAGATGCTGGAAGATTTTTCCCGATGTTGGGGGAGTCCAGAACAAGGGGTCACAGTCTAAGGATAAGGGGGAATTCCTTTAGGACCGAGATGAGGAAAACATTCTTTACACAGAGAGTGGTGAATCTCTGGAATTCTCTGCCACAGAAGGTAGTTGAGGCCAGTTCATTGGCTATATTTAAGAGGGAGTTAGATGTGGCCCTTGTGGCTAAAGGGATCAGGGGGTATGGAGAGAAGGCAGGTACAGGATACTGAGTTGGATGATCAGCCATGATCACATTGAATGGCTGAATGGCCTACTCCTGCACCTATTTTTCTATGTTTCTATGTTTCTATGAAACTGGTACGAAGACTTGGGTGGGGGGGGGGGGGGGGATGGAGAGAGAGGGGATACAAGGGTTACTTGAAGTTCAATATTCATACCGTTGCATGTCTTTCGTTCATTTGTCCTATATGTCTCTATATCAATAGGTGATGTTGCGGGTCGAGACCAGGAGATACAATTATCCCATTCTATGCTGTGTGGATGAAACCCATTCCTTCACAAGGCTTCACTGGTGCTCAGACTAAGCTGTGACAATCCCCATTCTTTGCAGAGTATGGAGAGGGATACCTAGTGTTTAGCAACAAGGAATAATGAATCAATCTCCACGATGCTGTTGAAAGTTCAATGTCCAATGTCCACACCAGCTCGCCCCTCTTTGTCATCACCACCTCCCCACACCGAGCAGCGCTGTCTATAGACAAGCCCTCACTACAGTTAAAGGCAGACACAGAGTGCCGGAGTAACTCAGCGGGTCAGGCAGCATCTGTGGAGAACTTGGATAGGTGACGTTTCACAGAGTGCTGGAGTAACTCAGCGGGTCAGGCAGCATCTGTGGAGAACATGGATAGGTGACGTTTCACAGAGTGCTGGAGTAACTCAGCGGGTCAGGCAGCATCTGTGGAGAACATGGACAGGTGACGTTTCACAGAGTGCTGGAGTAACTCAGCGGGTCAGGCAGCATCTGTGGAGAACATGGATAGGTGACGTTTCACAGAGTGCTGGAGTAACTCAGCGGGTCAGGCAGCATCTGTGGAGAACATGGATAGGTGACGTTTCACAGAGTGCTGGAGTAACTCAGCGGGTCAGGCAGCATCTGTGGGGAACATGGATAGGTGACGTTTCACAGAGTGCTGGAGTAACTCAGCGGGTCAGGCAGCATCTGTGGAGAACATGGATAGGTGACGTTTCACAGAGTGCTGGAGTAACTCAGCGGGTCAGGCAGCATCTGTGGAGAACATGGACAGGTGAACTGAAGCCTGAAACCTCACAAATCCATGTTCTCCAGGGATGCTGCCTGACCCACAGGTGATGTTTCGGGACGGGACCCTTCATCGGGTAGACGCACAGAGTCTCTTGCCCAGAGTCGGGGAATCGAGGACCAGAGGACACAGGTTCAAGGTGAAGGGGAAAAGATTTAATAGGAATCTGAGGGGCAACTTTTTCACAAAGAGGGTGGTGGGTGTACGGAACGAGCTGCCGGAGGTGGTAGTTGAGGCTGGGACTATCCCAATGTTTAAGAAACAGTTGGACAGGTACATGGATAGGACAGGTTTGGAGGGATATGGACCAAGCGCAGGCAGGTGGTACTAGTGTAGCTGGGACAGGTTGGCCGGTGTGGGCATGTTGGGCCGAAGGGCCTGTTTCCACACTGTATCACTCTATGACTCCAAAACGTCACCTATCCATGTTCTCCACAGATGCTGCCTGACCCGCTGAGTTACTCCAGCACTCTGTGAAACGTCACCCATCCATGTTCTCCACAGATGCTGCCTGACCCGCTGAGTTACTCCAGCACTCTGTGAAACGTCACCTATCCATGTTCTCCACAGATGCTGCCTGACCCGCTGAGTTACTCCAGCACTCTGTGAAACGTCACCCATCCATGTTCTCCACAGATGCTGCCTGACCCGCTGAGTTACTCCAGCACTCTGTGAAACGTCACCTATCCATGTTCTCCACAGATGCTGCCTGACCCGCTGAGTTACTCCAGCACTCTGTGTCTGTATTTGGCATGAACCAGCATCTGCAGTTCATTTTTATTACATTTTGTTCCAGATTACATCTCTCTGGGAAATGGAAATCCACCTCTTAAGAATTCAAAAATCACCAGAAATCAAAAATTTGAGACCCAGAATAAAATTAGTTTGCAGTGTTAAAATAAAACACATATTTTTCAACGGGAGATTGCAAACTGACTTGGTCATAACTTCAGGCTGTACTAATATTGGGGATTTTATTTTATTGAACTTTTTGAGTGTGTTATCTTACGTGTGAGTACTGTATTTGCAGACTTGTTGCGTGTATAATGATAACAATTTAATCGTTCCGTTTTCGGTACATAATGACAACGAAACACTCGTGTTTCTGGACAAACGCGCATTTGACACGGCTTCATGTTACGGAACATCGAGAAGCAGACCGCTTATTGGGAACTCAAACCTCCCCCCCCCTCCCACCACCTCCTCCATCATGTATTGGGATTCAGAATGACTGATACAAATGTCCGACACGCAATTGCGAATCCATCGCGGCCACCAAGGGTGCAGCCCCGGAAGAAGTAAGCATTGGGATTTTCACCCAGAGAGTTGTGAATCTGTGGAATTCTCTGCCACAGAAGGCAGTGGAGGCCAATTCACTGGATGTTTTTCAAGAGAGAGTTAGATTTAGCTCTTAGGGCTAATGGTATCAAGGGATATGGGGAGAAAGCAGGAACGGGGTACTGATTGTGGATGATCAGCCATGATCCTGCCTCCACCAACCCCAGGGCGGTGGAGGCAGGTTCTCTGGATGCTTTCAAGAGAGAGCTAGATAGGGCTCTTAAAGATAGTGGAGTCAGGGGATATGGGGAGAAGGCAGGAACGGGGTACTGATTGGGGATGATCAGCCATGATCACATTGAATGGCGGTGCTGGCTCGAACGGCCAAATGGCCTCCTCCTGCACCTATTGTCTATTGTCCATGATCATATTGAATGGCGGTGCAGGCTCGAAGGGCCAAATGGCCTACTCCTGCACCTATTTTCGATGTTTCTATAGGGTTCCACCAGCTGAAAGAACATGGAGATTTTCCCTCTCACAAGGGAACATTAGCCCAGTGCTCCACCCTCGAGCTAATAGGTACCTAACCGCTAGTATATAAGTTGGGAGATAGGCACAGAATGCTGGGGTAACTCAGCGGGACAGGCAGCATCTCTGGAGAGAAGGAATGGGTGACCTTTCAGGGTCGAGACCCTTCTTCAGACTGAGAGTCAGGGGAGAGAGAGTCAAGAGATATGGAAAAGTAAGGTGTGAAAATGACTTCAAAGCAGATGGTGATCAAGGAAATGTTGAAAGGTTCATTGTTCGCTGAGGGGAAGGTGACAACGAGGTGTACAAACAGTAATATTGGATCAGGAGGACAGTGAAACTAGTCGGAGAACTAGGGTGGGGGAGGGATGGAGAGAGAGGGAACGCAAGGGTTACTTGAAGTTGGAGAAGTCAATGTTCGTACCGCTGGGGTGTGAGCTGCCCAAGCGAAATATGAGGGGCTGTTCCTCCAATTAGCGCTGGGCCTCACTCTGACAGTGGAGGAGGCCCAGGACAGAAAGGTCAGTGTGGGAATGGGAGGGGGAGCTAAAGTGTTTGGCAACCGGGAGATCAGGTAGGCCCAGGCGGACTTTGTAGAAGTTGGGAGATCATGTTGCAGTTGTAGAAGACGTTGGTTTAAAGTATTATGTTCAGTTTTGGTCACCATGTTATAGGAAAGATGTTGTCAAGCTGGAAATGGTGCATAGAGGATTTTTGTCAGGATTCAAGGGTGTGAGCTACAGAGAGAGGTTGAGTAGGCTGGGTCTCTGTTCCATGGAGCGCAGGAGGATGAGGGGTGATCTTATAGAAGAAGTCTGAAGAAGGGTTTCGGCCCGAAACGTTGCCTATTTCCTTCGCTCCATAGATGCTGCCTCACCCGCTGAGTTTCTCCAGCACTTTTGTCTACCGCTGATCTTATAGAGGTGTACAAAATCATGAGAGGAATAGATCGGGTAGGTGCACAGAGTCTGGGAATCGAGAAACTGAGGATGTCGGTTTAAGGTGAGGGGAGGAAGATTTAATAGGAACCTGAGGGGTAACTTTTTAATGCAAAGGGTGGTGGGTGTATGGAACGGGCTGCTGGAGGGTGTAGTTGAGGCTGGTATGATTGCAATGTTTAAGAAACAGTTAGACAGGTGCATGGATAGGAGAGGTTTGGAGGGATATGGACCAAGCGCAGGCAGGTGGGACAGGTACGTTGCCCTACTTTGACAAAAGGAAGCAACTGACAGAAAGGCGTTTACTTGTAAATGAGGAAAAGGTGTTTTTCTTTCAGCTCTCTGTGATGGAATTTCTTGCTTCTCGGGTATATAAATATTTCTCAAATTCTACTCAGAGAAGGACTTATTTTGTTCTTAAGACAGTGGAATTGATTGGTTCACATGCTTGATCAATGGTGTTTTATCATTAATGTTTTATTGTTATTAATGTCTAGTGTTTTCTGAGCCATTCGTAACTGTCACTGTATGTTACTTGTGGGCGGAGCACCAAGGCAAATTCCTTGTATGTGAATACTTGGCCAATTAACGTACTTACTTACTTAGAGCATATCTCAAATCCCCCAATACAAGCACTAACTCAACATGGACAAAATTGTCAGTTGCGTGCTTTTGTCAAAGTAGGGCAGTATAGATGGGACATGTTGGGCTGTTTCCACGCCGCGAGACTCTATGACACTAACGCAAAATGGGACGCTCCTGGCGTGAGTGAGGGATGGGGTCGGAATCTACAGTTGGATGGTGACGAGCTTGAGAGGGTTGGTTTTACACTCGGTGCTGAAGTAGGGGTGGATGGTCTCGGTGAAGGTGTCGGTGAAGGTGTAGATGTGGTCCATGGTGATGGCGTTATAGAAGGAGATCTGGCCATCCTCGTAGTCCAGGTAGATGCCCAGCCGCCGGGGGTTGGAGGCGAGCGACAGGGAGGTGCGGGGGTTGGTGAAGGCGCTGTACTCCTTGTCCCACAGGCCCACCGCCCACACGCCGTTCTCCGGGATGGCCTTGCGGGTGACGGAGGACTTGGCCGCGCCCACGTCCCAGGCCGTGTTGCTGCTGACGTCGATCTCCCAGTAGTGGCGGCCCGAGGTGAAGCCCTGCGAGGCCAGCACGCTCAGCAGGAAGCTGAAGCGCTCGGGGAGATCGGGGACCTTCCTCCAGTCCCCCCGGCGCACCTGGGTGTCGTTGTCCGACAACATCAGGCGGGGGTGGGCCGTCTGCGGGTCCAGAGTTAGAGAGGCCGGCGCTGGAGCAGACAGGGAGAGAGAGACAGAGAGAGACAGAGATTACTTAGGTATGTTACAAAACTTACCTCCAGCGGCGCTGCAGTTCTGTCACTGGCCGTGTGCGCGACTTTGGCGCCTTTGAGGGGGGGACGGGATTAAAACGCAGTTTTCTCCTGCCTGTCCGAGATTTATTTTCTCGGGCTACTACCTGATGCTGAAAAACCGTTCCGACTGCCGTTCTCGGAATTTTATTTAAAAAACCGCAGGACAATTTAATTTCCTGGAGTTGCTTGCTGGAATAAAATAAAAATCTACTTCTAACGCCGTCAACGCCGACAACGGGATGGATCTCACGTAAGGGACAAAACATAAGGTAAGCCGTCTATTTTACATATAAACGTGCTTCTTAGGATTACTTTAATCAAAATTTCATCGGCGAAAGTATGATTAAGGCCCCATAAGAACCGGCAGTGTTTTTCCTGCCGATATGGGGTTTAAATTCACCGCAACCACAACCTTCCAAACGATCGCATTCCACAAAATCTCACTCGCAAGATGATGTAAATGGCCATTAATTTATGGGAATTAAACACTAAATTAATGAACACTCATTAAACCTTCCATTTTGCCCTCAAATTCATGACAATTAGATTGAAAAATTATGTTATATTGTGAATTCTTGTGTGAATGTTATTTGGACACTTAGGCTATTTAAAAATGTTAACCTTTTCTTTAGAAATGGATAGATGTTTAGATCTAGTAATTGAATTTTGTAATTAGCTACAATTAGGTTAACTAATTATATGCTTTAATTTCAGGTCATCCAAGTAAGATTGTTTCATATTTGTTTCAGAATGCTTCAATCTATAATAACTGAAAATTTCATTCAGTTCTCTTAATTTTTAATAAACATATTGGCTTTTGACTGTCCTCGATCACAGCTTTTGAGTTAAGTCAATGGAAAAGCAATGGGGAACAAGATGCTAATTTCGGAGTATGAAAATGGCCATAACGTACAGTTCTGGTCTCCAAATCTGAGGAAGGACATTATTGCCATAGAGGGAGTGCAGAGAAGGTTCACCAGACTGATTCCTGGGATGTCAGGACTGTCTTATGAAAAAAGACTGCATAGACTCGGTTTATACTCTCTAGAATTTAGGAGATTGAGAGGGGATCTTATAGAGACTTACAAAATTCTTAAGGGGTTGGACAGGCTAGATGCAGGAAGATTGTTCCCGATGTTGGGGAGGTCCAGGACAAGGGGTCACAGCTTAAGGATAAGGGGAAAATCCTTTAGGACCGAGATGAGAAGGACTTTTTTCACACAGAGAGTGGTGGGTCGCTGGAACTCTCTGCCACAGAGGGTAGTTGAGGCCAGTTCATTGGCTATATTTAAGAGGGAGTTAGATGTGGCCCTTGTGGCTAAGGGGATCAGAGGGTATGGAGAGAAGGCAGGTACGGGATACTGAGTTGGATGATCAGCCATGATCATATTGAATGGCAGTGCAGGCTCGAAGGGCCGAATGGCCTACTCCTGCACCTAATTTCTATGTTTCTATGTTCTATAACCTTTTTAATACTGAAGATATGAAAGTGAATTAGGCGTGAAATTAATCCTCTTTTTATGCTTTATCTGATGGGATAAATTGCAGACTTGATTTTTTTAATCTCAAAATGTTGTAACATTGCTAGATCACTGACTACCAAGCTCACCCAGAGAGTTGTGAATCTGTGGAATTCTCTGCCACAGAAGGCAGTGGAGGCCAATTCAGAGGTGTGGAAGATTGCAACCTTCACGTGGTCCGCCCTGTTTCGACTAATGCAATCAACTCGACGTGCACAAACGGAAGATCAAATAGAACAAGTTGTCCGACAACTTTAGGCCGTGCACGCCACACGCAAGAAGAAGCCCAATTCACTGGATGTTCTCAAGAGAGATTCTTTCCATTGAGGGAGTGCAGCGTAGATTCACCAGGTTAATTCCCGGGATGGCGGGACTGACATATGATGAAAGAATGGGTCGACTGGGCTTGTATTCACTGGAATTTAGAAGGATGAGAGGGGATCTTATGGAAACATATACAATTCTTAAGGGATCGGACAGACTAGAAGCAGGAAAAATGCTCCCCAATGTTGGGGGAGTCCAGAACCAGGTGTCACACAGTTTAAGAATAAGGGGTCGGCCTTTTAGGACTGAGATGAGGAAAAATCTTTTTCGCCCAGAGAGTTGTGAATCTGTGGAATTCCCTGCCTCAGAAGGCAGTGGAGGCCAATTCACTGGATGTTTTCAAGAGAGAGTTAGATTTAGCTCTTTGGGCTAACGGAATCAGGGGATGTCGGGAGAAAGCAGGAACGGGGTACTGATTGGGGATGATCAACCATGATCACATTGAATGGCGGTGCTGGCTCGAGGTTTCCAACAGTTTAGTCTATTGTCACGTGTACCGAACTGCAGTGAAAAACCTTTGCAACCGCAGGAGATGCAACACCTGTCCCTATACCTCCTCCCTCAACTCAATAGACAATAGACAACGGGTGCAGGAGTAGGCCATTTGGCCCTTTGAGTCAGCACCGCCATTCAATGTGATCATCCCCAATCAGTACCCCGTTCCTGCCTTCTCCCCATATCCCCTGTCTCCGCCATCTTTAACTCCATCCAGGGACCCCGACAATCCCTTCAGGTGAGGCAGAGGTTCACCTGCACCTCCTCCAACCTCATCTACTGTATCCCTTGTTCAAGATGTGGACTGTTATACATCGGCGAGACCAAACGCAGATTGGACCAAATGTCGATCGTTTCACGGAAAACCTTCGCTCAGCCCGCCTGAACCAACCTGATCTCCCGGTTGCCAAGCACTTTAATTCTCATTCCCATTCCCACACAGACCTTTCTGTCCTCGGTCTCCTCCACTGTCAGAGTGAGGCTAAACGCAAATTAGAGGAACAGCATCTCATATTTGACTTGGGCAGCTTACAGCCCAGTGGTATGAACATTGACTTCTCTCACTTCAAGTAGCCCCGGCATTCCCTCTCTCTCCATCCCTCCCCCACCCAAGTCGCACCAGCTTCTCGTTCTCACCCAGCAAACACCTAACAATGTCCTATATCATCTATATGGGGTGATCACTGGTCGGCGCGGACTCGATGGACCGAAGGGCCTGATTCCAAGCTGTATATCTAGTTTAATATCCAATGGCATTGGGATGGGGTAGGCTCACTGGCACAGCTGCAATTCGAACTTTGGGTGCTCACAGTGCGGAGTTTGCACGCTCTTCCTCTGATCACCCATGTTCCAGATTGCTGGTTAGAGCTACCTTGAGTAACTGTGTGACTCTGTGCATCTACCCGATCTATTCCCTTCATGATCATACACACACCCCCTATAATATCACCCCTCATCCTCCTGCCCTCCAAGGAATAACCTCTCCCCATACCTCAGGCTCTCAAGTCCAGGCAACATCTCCGTAAATCTTCTCAGAACCCTTTCCAGCTTAGCAACATCTTTCCCATAACAGGATGACCAAAACGGAACACAATGCCTCGTGCAACTATAACATGACCTCCCAACACCATCTTATATTTCGCTTGGGCAGCTTACAGCCCAGTGGTATGAATATTGATTTCTCTCACTTCAGGTAGCCCCGGCATTCCCTCTCTCTCCATCCCTCCCCCACCCAAGTCACACCAGCTTCTCGTTCTCACCCAGCAAACAGCTAACAATGTCCTGTTTCCTTTATCATCGTTACCTTTTTGCATATAGAAACATAGAAACGTAGAAATTAGGTGCAGGAGTAGGCCATTCGGCCCTTCGAGCCTGCACCGCCATTCAATGTGATCATGGCTGATCATCCAACTCAGTATCCCGTACCTGCCTTCTCTCCATACCCCCTGATCCCTTTAGCCACAAGTGCCACATCTAACGCCCTCTTAAATATAGCCAATGAACTGGCCTCAACTACCTTCTGTGGCAGAGAATTCCAGAGACCCACCACTCTCTGTGTAAAGAATGTTTTCCTCATTTCGGTCCTAAAGAAATTCCCCCTTATCCTTAGACTGTGACCCCTTGTTCTGGACTCCCCCAACATCGGGAACAATCTTCCAGCATCTAGCTTGTCCAACCCCTTAAGAATTTTGTAAGTCTCTATAAGATCCCCCCTCAATCTTCTAAATTCCAGCGAGTACAAGCCGAGTCTATCCAATCTTTCCTCATATGAAAGTCCTGACATCCCAGGAATCAGTCTAGTGAATCTTCTCTGTACCCCCTCTATGGCAAGGATGTCTTTCATTCATTGTTCTGTATCTCTCCACATCACCGTCTATATCTCTCGTTTCCCTTATCCCTGACCAGTCTGAAGAAGGGTCTGGATCCGAAACGTCACCCATCCCTTCTCTCCAGAGATGCTGCCTGTCCCGCTGAGTTACTCCAGCATTTTGTGTCTATCTTCGGTGTAAACCAGCGTCTCCTTCCTACACATCTTCCTGCAGAAGTGGTGGAGGCAGGATCGATTTTAACATTTCAAAGTAAAGTGGATAGGTATATGGACGTGAGGGGAATGGAGGGGTATGGTCTGAGTGCAGGTAGATGGGACTAGGGGAAAATAAATGGTCGGCACGGACTGGAAGGGCCGAGAAGGCCTGTTTCCGTGCTGTAATTGTTATATGGTTATATGGTTATCTCATTCCTTCCTCTGGATTTAAGTTGGGGTTACATTCAGGACAACATTATCAGTACTAATTACTTCCTTCTATAGCTTGGGGAAATACTCTTTTAATGAAATGAAATTGAAAATAACAATTTTCTGGATGGAATAGGAGGGAATTTGGGAAAATGAGCTAGGCCAACCCATAAGTCAAGATATTTGGGACAAAAGCCTACAACATATACATCACTGTTCGTTAAATGCTAGACACTCCATAATACAATTTAAAGTGTTACATAGATTACACTATTCAAAAATAAAATTAAATAGAATTTTCCCAAGTATATCCCCAATTTGTGAAAAATATCAGCACTTCGAGGCTAACCTAACGCACACATTTGTAAGTTGTATAAAAATTAATAATTTTTGGACGGAAGGTTTAAAGATAATTTCGGAAGTTGTCAACATCCAATTGGACCCCGATTCAAAACTAATAATATTAGGAATATTAGAACAAAATCAAATATCTACAACAAGCCAAAGAAACGTTATCGACTATAGTTTAATAATTGGGAAAAAAATTAATATTAAAATTTTGGAAAGGCCCTATAACCCCCACAATTAAAATGTGGACGGACTATGGAAATGTCGGAGACCCTACATTTGGAAAGATTAAGATTTGTCTTAATGGACTTAATTTACAAGAATATGGTCCCCATTCATTGACTATTTGAAGGGGCAAACCGGTTCGGCACGAGAACCTGATTGAAACCCGAATTAAAAAATTTACAAACAAAAAAAAAAAAAAGGAATAGGTGGGAATTTTGTGCTATTTTGTGCTACGAAGATCATATGGTCAGAAGTGATAGGAGCAGAATTAGGCCATTCGGCCCATCACTCTCTGTCTGGGGAATACATCCAGCATCAATACAACGTGCCTAAAGACTTCTTGACCACCCAAGCCCCCCGTGGTACCACCGTTAATGGACTATGGACCTACATTCCTAGATCCTCCTCTTCTACAACATTCCCCAGTCCCCGACCATTCACCGGCTAGTAGACAACTCATTATTCCAAATCAAATCCAATGTCCAATTATGTAGCCCTGCTTGAGGGGGACCTCATTGAAACGTACAGAATAGTGAGAGGCTTGGATAGAGTGGATTTGGAGAGGATGTTTCCACTCGTGTGAGAGTCTAAGACTAGAGGCCATAGACTCAGAATTAAAGGATGTTCTTTAAGGATGGAGATGAGGAGGAATTTCTTTAGTCAGAGGGTGGTGAATCTGTGGAATTCTTTGCCACAGACAGCTGTGGAGGCCACAAGTCAGTGGATATATATAAGGCAGAGATAGATAGATTCTTGATTACTACGGGTGTCAGAGGTTATGGGGAGAAGGCAGGAGAATGGGGTTAGGAGGGAGAGATAGATCAGCCATGATTGAGTAGAGCAGAGTAGATTTGATGGGCCGAATGGCCTAATTCTATTCCTATCACTTATGATCTTATGAAAAGACAAGGGCAACACGGTGACGTACTGGTAGAGTTGCTGCCTCACAGCGCCCAAGACCCGGGTACGATTCTGACTACGGGCGCTGTCTGTACGGAGTTTGTACGTTCTCCTCGTGACCTCGTGGGTTTTCCCCGGGTGCTCCGGTTTCCTCCCACACTCCAAAGACGTGCAGGTTTGTAGGTTAATTGGCTTCAGTAAAAATGGTCCCCAGTGTGTAGGATGGTATTAGTGCACGGGAATTGCTGGTAGATGGGGACTCTGTGAGCTGAAGGGCCAGTTTCCATGCTGCATTTCAAAATTAAACTAAACTATACTTAAATTACCAACCCTAAATATTCAAATCAGTTGTCAGGTGTTCCTTTGCATGTCACGAGCTGAGGAGAAGGCAGGAGAATGGGGTTAGGAGGGAGAGATAGATCAGACATGATTGAATGTCGGAATAGACTTGATGGGCCGAATTGCCTAATTCTACTCCTATCCCTTATGATTTTATGAGCTGCCGGAGGCGGTAGGTGAGGCAGGCATGGTTACAACATTTGAAAGACATTTGGACATGTACATGGATGGAAAAGGTTTTAGTTTTAGAGGTTTTAGTTTAGTTTAGAGATACAGCGCGGAAACAGGCCCTTCGGCCCACCGGGTCCGTGCCGACCATGGTGCCGACCATGGCCGCGTGGAGGCTGCAGGGTGAGGAGGCTGCAGGGTGATTTGGATAGGCTGAGTGAATGGGCAGATGCATGGCAGATGCAGTATAATGTGGATAAATGTGAGGTTATCCACTTTGGTGGCAAAAACATGAGGGTAGACTATTATCTGAATGGTGGCCGATTAGGAAAAGGGGAGATGCAACGAGACCTGGGTGTCATGGTACACCAGTCATTGAAAGTAGGCATGCAGGTGCAGCAGGCAGTGAAGAAAGCAAATGGTATGTTAGCATTCATAGCGAAAGGATTTGAGTATAGGAGCAGGGAGGTTCTACTGCAGTTGTACAGGGTTTTGGTGAGGCCACACCTGGAGTATTGCGTACAGTTTTGGTCTCCAAATCTGAGGAAAGACATTCTTGCCATAGAGGGGGTACAGAGAAGATTCACCAGACTGATTCCTGGGATGTCAGGACTTTCATATGAGGAAAGATTGGATAGACTCGGCTTGTACTCGCTGGAATGTAGAAGATTGAGGGGGGATCTTATAGAAACTTACAAAATTCTTAAGGGGTTGGACAAGCTAGATGCTGGAAGATTGTTCCCGATGTTGGGGGAGTCCAGAACAAGGGGTCACAGTCTAAGGATAAGGGGGAATTCCTTTAGGACCGAGATGAGGAAAACATTCTTTACACAGAGAGTGGTGAGTCTCTGGAATTCTCTGCCACAGAAGGTAGTTGAGGCCAGTTCATTGGCTATATTTAAGAGGGAGTTAGATGTGGCACTTGTGGCTAAAGGGATCAGGGGGTATGGAGAGAAGGCAGGTACGGGATACTGAGTTGGATGATCAGCCATGATCACATTGAATGGCGGTGCAGGCTCGAAGGGCCGAATGGCCTCCTCCTGCACCTAATTTTCTATGTTTCTATGTTTCTATGACCAGCGATCCCCGCACACTAACACTATCCCACACCCACTCGAGACAATTTTTACATTTACCGAGCCAATTAACCTACAATCCTGTAAGTCTTCGGAGTGTGGGAGGAAACCGAAGATCTCGGAGAAAATCTACGCAGGTCACGGGGAGAACGTGCAAACTCCGTACAGACAGCGCCCGTAGTCAGGATCGAACCCGAATCTCCGGCACTGCATTCGCTGTAAGGCAGCAACTCGACCACTGCACCTCCGTGACTGCGTATGGTATGGGCCAAATGCTGGGACTAGCTAGGTTATTGATTAGCAAAGGTGTCAAATATTATGAGGAGGGGTTGAGAGGGAAAGATTCATCAACCATAACTGGATGAGCCGAATGGCCGAATTCTGTTTCTATGAGTCATGAACGAACGTAGGTGGGACACCTTGGGTGGCATGAATTAGTTGGGCTGAAGGGCCTGTCTCTGTGCTGAATGAATGAGTAGGAAGGAACTGCAGGTGCTGGTTTAAACCAAAGATAGCCGCAAAATGCTGGAGTAACTCAGTGGGACAGGCAACTCGTTTCACTTTCCCCTGACTCTCAGTCTAAAGAAGGGTCTTGACCCGTAAAGGGCCTGTCCTACCAGCATGCAACTCTATGCGATGAGCGCGACCTAACGTGGTCGCTTGAGCCGTCCGGCGTCGCGGGGCCGGTCCCACTTCGATCGCCGGAGCCGTGCGGAATTGTGCGGAGTTCGTCCCGACATCGCGCGGGGCTCCGAAAAACTGACCATGTTCAAAAATTCCGCGCGGCAACGGCTTGTCGTCTCGCAGTCGCCTCGACGCATTACACACCGCCTTGACATCGTGCCTCCGTGAACCTATCTGTAGGTGCCTCCGTGACCCTCTATGTGTGTGGCTCCGTGGCCCTCTGTGTGTGTGTGCCTCTGTGCCCCTCTCTGTGTGCCCCTCTCTGTTCTGGCGAACTTACCTTTAAGACTTCGCTCCAAGTTCGCCTCACTTTGCGCCGCGTTGCGCCACTCACCCGACCTCCGCGCGGCCCCTGCTGCCGGTTTGGTCGCGCTTGCCGCATGCAGGCACATGCTGGTGGGAACGGCCCTGTACAGGGGATCACCCGACCTCCGCGCGGCCCCCCGCTTCTAGTTTGATCGCGTTCATCGCATAGAGTTGCATGCTGGTGGGACAGGCCCTTAACGTCGCCTATTCCCTTTCTCCTGAGATGCAGCCTGCCCCGCTGAGATCTATCTTCCGTGAAAAGCCTTTGTGGCGAGCTAACCAGTCAGCGGAAAGACAATACATGATTACAATCGAGCCGTCCACAGTGTACAGATACATGATAAGGGAATAACGTTTAGTGCAAGGTGAAGTCAGATCAAGGATGGTCTGAGGGTCACCAATGAGATAGATAGAGGCAGATACTCCAGCTTTTTGTGTCTATCTTCGGTACAATCTACACACACACACATACACAGCACCAGTCGTCAGGATTGAACCTGGGTCACTGGGGTTGGGAGGCAGCAGCTCTACCCGCTGGGCCACTGCGATGTCCTTAAAGCGTTCTGATCCTGTCCAAATCATACGCACTTGGGCCTCATTTCCAACGTGAAAACAATGGCACTACATTTACGCACTTCATGCCCATAAGCTATGGAAGCCATTCTTTTAATGCAAGCTGTAACATTATGCGCCAAGCTTCGCGCTCTTTTCAGAGCGGGCTGCAGTTGCCGTCAAAGGCAAGGATGCTGGGATACTACAGCTGGATGCCGGAGGTCTCGCCAGTGCTAAGATATAGAACTGATATAGCATAGAAACATAGAAAAATAGGTGCAGGAGTAGGCCATTCGGCCCTTCGAGCCTGCACGGCCATTCAATATGATCATGGCTGATCATCCAACTCAGTATCCCGTACCTGCCTTCTCTCCATACCGCCTGATCCCTTTAGCCACAAGTGCCACATCTAACGCCCTCTTAAATATAGCCAATGAACTGGCCTCAACTACCTTCTGTGGCAGAGAATTCCAGAGACTCACCACTCTCTGTGTAAAGAATGTTTTCCTCATCTCGGTCCTAAAGGAATTTCCCCTTATCCTTAGACTGTGACCCCTTGTTCTGGACTCCCCCAACATCGGGAACAATCTTCCAGCATCTAGCTTGTCCAACCCCTTAAGAATTTTGTAAGTTTCTATAAGATCCCCCCTCAATCTTCTAAATTCCAGCGAGTACAAGCCGAGTCTATCCAATCTTTCCTCATATGAAAGTCCTGACATCCCAGGAATCAGTCTGGTGAATCTTCTCTGTACCCCTCTATGGCAAGGATGTCTTTCCTCAGATTTGGAGACCAAAACTGTACGCAATACCTCAGGTGTGGCCTCACCAAAACCCTGTACAACTGCAGTAGAACCTCCCTGCTCCTATACTCAAATCCTTTCGCTATGAAAGCTAACATACCATTTGCTTTCTTCACTGCCTGCTGCACCTGCATGCCTACTTTCAATGACTGGTGTACCATGACACCCAAGTCTCGTTGCATCTCCCCTTTTCCTAATCTGCCACCATCATTGAGCAGCTAGCATACGGCAAACAAGAAGCCCAGGCGTAACTAATGATGTACACTAATCCCAGGAACCAGTGGGTTAACCTATGATGAGCGTTTGTCGGCACTGGGCCTGTACTCGCTGGAGTTTAGAAGAATGAGGTGGGGGCCTCATTGAAACTTACAGAATAATGAAAGGCCTGGATAGAGTGGATGTGGAGAGGATGTTTTCACTAGTGGGAGAGTCTAGAACCAGAGGGCACAGCCTCAGAATTAAAGGACATTCTATTAGAAAGGAGGAATTTCTTTAGTCAGAGGGTGGTGAATCTGTGGAATTCTTTGCCACAGAAGGCTGTGGAGGCCAAGTCAGTGGATATTTTTAAGGCAGAGATAGATAGATTCTAGATTAGTGTTGGTGTCAGGGGTTATGGGGTGAAGGCAGGAGAATGGGGTTAGGAGGGGGAGATAAGTCAGCCATGATTGAATGGCGGAGTAGACTTGATGGGGCCGAATGGCCTAATTCTACTCCAATCACTGTGAACTAATGACACCAAGCCAATGATCAGTTTAAGTCAATTCCTCAGTTCAATACAATTCTAATACATATCGCCACTTGTAAGAGACCAGTGTCAGCATAATTTCTACAGAATTCTAGGCGGAGTTAGATGTCCACTTTCTACAGAGGTTTGGGAACAAACTATCCATTTCGTTGGTGAGGAGATAACGGGAATGAACTCAGCGAGGACATTCTTCCCCAAGAATGTTTCCTTCTCTCAGTGTCACACTCCGTATAAGGCACCGAGGATCCGTCCATGTCGGAGTTTGAGAACAGACCGCAACTTGTTCTTTGCTACGGCTTGTTACTTGTCAGAACCACAAAGGACACTTTATAAATCAGAAGGGGAGATAGTGGGTGAACATCGCAACAGTCGCCGCTCCTCAGCTCCAACTTTGCGAATGACACAAAGCTGGGTGGCAGTGTGAGCCGCGAGGAGGATGCTATGAGGCTGCAGGGTGGCTCGGATAGGTTGAGTGAGTTGGCAGATAGAAACATAGAAACATAGAAAATAGGTGCAGGAAGTAGGCCAATTCGGCCCTTCGAGCCAGCACCGCAATTCAATATGATCATGGCTGATCATCCAACTCAGTATCCCGTACCTGCCTTCTCTCCATACCCCCTGATCCCTTTAGCCACAAGGGCCACATCTAACTCCCTCTTAAATATAGCCAACAAACTGGCCTCAACTACCTTCTGTGGCAGAGAATTCCACTGATTCACCGCTCTCTGTGTGAAAAATGTTTTTCTCATCTGGGTCCTAAAAGACTTCCCCCTTATCCTTAAAATGCTGGGCAGATGCAGTATAATGTGGATAAATGTGAGGTTATCCACTTTGGTGGCAAGAACAGGAAGGCAGATTATTATCTGAATGGTTGTTAAAGAAGGAACTGCAGATGCTGGAGAATCGAGGGTTACACAAAAAGCTGGAGAAACTCAGCGGGTGCAGCAGCATCTAAGGAGCGAAGGAGATAGGCAACGTTTCGGGTCGAGACCCTTCTTCAGACTGAATGGTGTCAGATTATCTGAATGGTGTCAGATTAGGAGAAGGGGAGGTGCAACGAGACCTTGTACACCAGTCACTGAAAGTAAGCATGCAGCTACAGCAGGCAGTGAAGAAAACTAATGGCATGTTGGCCTTATGAAAATAACAATAAAAGTGATATTTGATTAAAAACTGACTAATTATGGCATGACAATAAAACTCTCTTGAACTCTTTCATAGCAAGAGGATTTGAGTTTAGGAGCAAGGCGGTCCTACTGCAGTTGTACAGGGCCCTGAAGAGACCGCACCTGGAGTATTGTGTGCAGTTTTGGTCTCCCAATTTGAGGAAGGACATCCTTGCCATTGAGGGAGTGCAGCGTAGGTTCACCAGGTTAATTCCCGGAATGGCGGGACTGACATACGATGAAAGAATGGGTCGACTGGGCTTATATTCACTGGGATGAGAGGGGACCTTATAGGAACTTATAACATTCTCAAGGGATTGGATAGGCTAAATGCAGGAAAAATGTTCCCAATGTTGGGGGAGTCCAGAACCAGGGGTCGCACAGAATAAGAATAAGGGGGTCGGCCATTTAGGACTGAGGTGAGGAAAAACCTTTTCACCCAGAGAGTTGTGAATCTGTGGAATTCTCTGCCACAGAAGGCAGTGGAGGCCAATTCACTGGATGTTTTCAAGAGAGAGTTAGATCTAGCTCCTGGGGCTAATGGAATCAAGGGATATGGGGAGAAAGCAGGAACGGGGCACTGATTCTGGACGATAAGCCATGATCATGTTGAATGGCGGTTCTGGCTCGAACGGCCGAATGGCCTACTCCTGCCACTATTTCCTATGTTTCCATGTTGAGGGAGGAATAGCATTGAAACTATCTACATTGAGATTGAATGGTGTCAGAGTGGCGCGGCGTTTGAGTTGCAGTTTAGAAGGATAGAGGGGGGAATCTCATTGAAAACACTTATATGTACTCATATACATCGACGAGACCAAGCACAGGCCAAACACTTCAACTCCCCCTCCCATTCCCACACTGACCTTTCTATCCTGGGCCTCCTCCACTGTCAGAGTGAGGCCCAGCGCTAATTGGAGGAACAGCCCCTCATATTTCACTTGGGCAGCTCACACCCCAGCGGTACGAACATTGACTTCTCTAACTTCAAGTAGCCCTTGCTTTCCCTCTCTCTCCATCCCCTCCCCCTTCCCAGTTCCCACACCAGTCTGACTGTCTCCAACTACACTCTATCTCTGTCCCGCCCCCTCCCCTGACATCAGTCTGAAGAAGGGTCTCGACCCGAAACGTCACCCATTCCTTCTCTCCAGAGATGCTGACCGTCCCGCTGAGTCACTGTAATAGCTCGATTGTCATCTGCTGACCAGCTAGCAAGCTGTTCACTGTGCCTCGTTACAACTGACATTAAACTAAATGGAAACAGTACCCCAGCATTTTGTATCTTTCTTGTGTCTATTTAGCTCTTAGGGCTAATGGAATCGAGGGATATGGGGAAAAAAAAGCAGGAACGGGGTACTGATTCTGGATGATCAGGCATGATCATATTGAATGGCTCAAAGGGCCGAATGGCCTACTTTCTATATTTCTATTCCAAAGACGTGCAGGTTTCTAGGTTAATTGGTCTTTTATTGGCGGTGCTGGCACGAAGGGCCGAATGGCCTACTCCTGTGCCTATTGTCTATTGTCTATTTGTAAATTGCCCCTAATATGCAGGGAATGGATGCGAAAGTGGGGTAGTATAGAACTAGCGTGGAGTGTGGAGTGGGTGGGCCGAAGGGCCTGTTTCCTTGCTGTATCTTAAACTAAACTAAATCAAACGGGAAAATAATTTGGTCTAGAAAAACCTTAATGGGATCAAGCGTTGTGTCCTCTTCATCAGCCAAAACTTAGTTTGGTCTGGGTAGATACAAAATGCTGGAGTAACTCAGCGGGACAGGCAGCATCTCTGGAGAGAAGGAATGGGTGACGTTTCGGGTCGAGACCCTTCTTCAGACTGTTTGGTCCAGTTTAGTTTCTTGTCACGCGTACCGAGGTACAGTGAAAATTGTTTTTGTTTGTTGCGTGCTAACCAGACAGCAGAAAGACAAAACGTGATTACAATCGAGCCATCCACAGACTGGAGCTAATGGAATGTTGGCCTTCATAACAAGAGGATTTCAGTACAGGAGTAAAGAGGCTCTTCTGCAGTTGTATAGGGCTCTGGTGAGACCGCATCTGGAGTATTGTGTACAGTTTTGGTCTCCTAATTTGAGGGAGGACATCCTTGTGATTGAGGCAGTGCAGCGTAGGTTCACGAGATTGATCCCTGGGATGGCGGGACTGTCATATGAGGAAAGATTGAAAAGACTAGGCTTGCATTCACTGGAGTTTAGAAGGATGAGGGGAGATCTTATAGAAACATATAAAATTATAAAAGGACTGGACAAGCTAGGTGCAGGAAAAATGTTCCCAATGTTGGGCGAGTCCAGAACCAGGGGCCACAGTCTTAGAATAAAGGGGAGGCCATTTAAGACTGAGGTGTGAAAAAAACATTTTCACCCAGAGAGTTGTGAATTTATGAAATTCCCTGCCACAGAGGGCCGTGGAGGCCAAATCACTGGATGGATTTAAGAGAGAGTTAGATAGAGCTCTAGGGGGCTAGTGGAATCAAGGGATATGGGGAGAAGGCAGGCACGGGTTATTGATTGGGGACGATCAGCCATGATCACAATGAATGGTGGTGCTGGCTCGAAGGGCCGAATGGCCTCTTCCTGCACCTATTATCTATGTTTCTATGTTTCTCATTGTAATGAATGATAGCAGATCTATTTCTGGGACCAACCTGGATTGGACACCATCTCCCATTGTGAAGCTCTGGAGAGGGTCCAGAGGAGGTTAATCACTCATTGTTACCAATGGTTGCATGGCTCAATGGTACTTTGATGATCGCATGGTGCGAGGTACAGTGAAATTCTGCCTGCAGCCGTATGTCTTTTCTTCTTTTCTTTTTTTTAGTGTGTTAAGTGTTTTGTTTGGAGCCTATTCTTTTTTATGTGGGGGGTGAGTGGGGGGGGATAGGGGGAATCTACTTTTCAGGGTCCCTACCTGGTTGGAGAGGCAGCTTTTCTCCGGGCTGCATCTCCGACCCGATCCTCGCGGCCTACCAGCGGGCCTGGAGCGGCGTTTCCCGAGGAGACCGTCCAGGGCCTCGGCTTCGGCAGCGGCGGAGTGCTGGAGCGCCATCGCGGGGCGGAGCGGAGCGGGCGATGCCTTGCCTGGGTCGCCGCGCTGGAGCTCCGGTGAGCTGGATCCGCCCGAGCCAAACATCGCGGAGCCGCGGGACTGTGGAGCGGCCAGCTGCGGGCGGCAGCGCTGAACTTTAACACCGGGAGCCAGCGGAGGTGAGCTCCATTCAGCGCGGCCTTGTCGGCTCTGGAAGCCGCGGACTCGAGCGGGAGGCGGCCGTTCCGGGTGTACCAAGCCGCAGAGAGCACCACCACCCGGCGAGAACGGCCTGGAACATCGGGCCTCCGTGAAGGCAACTGCGGAGGCCTCAATAGGCCTGACTAAGGGTGGACATGGGTTGGGGACTGGACTTTGTGCCTTCCCTCATAATGGGAACCATTGTGGGGGGATGTTTTTATGTTTAAATCTCTTTATTAGTGTTGTGTCTGTATTCTTTATTTTATGTGCTGCATGGCAAGAAGCATTTCACTACACCAATTGGTGGATGTGACAAATAAACTAACCTTGAACCTTGAATTCATGTCTGCATAGAGTTCAGTACAAGTATCACCAGATATAAGCTCCAAGATACACCTTAGATAAGCATCTCAGATACAGTACAAGTGTAGAGTAGTTTAGCTTAGTTTAGAGATACAACGCAGAAACAGGCCCTTCGGCCCATCAAGTTCGCACCGACCAGTGATCCCCGCACACTAACACAATCCTAGGGGCTCACGTTGTCGACCTCCCCATGGTGAATGAGTCCTGTCAACTGACCTCAGTCAGGTGAACAACGTCAAACAGAGAAGCCAGCTTGGCGCCAATCTGGAGCACGCGCCCTTTTTAGGCCGGGCATCTACGGATGTCGATCCGGATGGCATCACCCTGCTGCCTCAAACGCAAGAACACTATCCTACACATGCTCGGTCAATTTTTATATACCAAGTCAATTGGCCATGCTACAAACCTTGCTTCATAGAAAACATAGACAATAGGTGCAGGAGGAGGCCATTCGGCCCTTCGTGCCAGCACCGCCATTCATTGTGATCATGGCTGATCGTCCCCAATCAATAACCCGTGCCTGCCTTCTCCCCATATCCCTTGACTCCACTAGCCCCTAGAACTCTATCTAACTCTCTCTTAAATCCATCCAGTGATTCGGCCTCCACTGCCCTCTGTGGCAGGGAATTCCACAAATTCACAACTCTCTGGGTGAAAACGTTTTTTCTCACCTCAGTCTTAAATGACCTCCTCTTTATTCTAAGACTGTGGCCCCGGGGTCGACTGGGCTTGTATTCACTGGAATTTAGAAGGATGAGTGGGGGAATCGAGGACCGGAGGACATAGGTTTTAAGGTGAAGGGGAAAAGGTTTGATCGGAATCTGAGGGGTAACTTTTTCACACAAAGGGTGGTGGGTGTATGGAACGAGCTGCCAGAGGAGGTGGTTGAGGCTGGGACTATCCCAGCATTTAAGAAACAGTTAGACAGGTACATGGATAGTACAGGTTTCTCCCCATGTCCCTTGCCCCTAGAGCTCTATCTAACTGTCTCATAAATCTGCTTTTCACCCACCACTCCACCTCCAGGTCCCTCAGATCGGCCGACTTGGGGTTGCTGACCATCCCGCGGTCTCGGCATAAGCTCAGGGGCGACCGCGCGCACCTTTGCGGTTGCAGCTCCTAGACTGTGGAACAGCGTCCCTCTCCCCATCAGAACTGCCCCCTCCATCCACTCCTTTAAGTCGAGACTAAAAACTCATCCTAATGCCCCTGTCCCACTTAGGAAACCTGAACGGAAACCTCTGGAGACTTTGCGCCCCACCCAAGGTTTCCGTGCGGTTCCCGGAGGTTTTTGTCCTCCGGCAACCATCTTCAACTAGCATCGCAACCAGCTTCGACTAAAGAATTACCGATTTTTCAAACGGAAACCACTTTCGACCATTAGGGAGACTGACAAAAACCTCCGGGAACCGCACGGAAACCTTGGGTGGGGCGCAAAGTCTCCAGAGGTTTCCGTCCAGGTTTCCAAAGTGGGACAGGGGCATTAATGGGACAGGGGCATTACTCTCAAGCCTTTCTTGTCGTCCTCTGAGTGAGGGCTATACGTATGCATTTATGTATGAAATTAATCTATGAACCACTGTTGCATAACGTTAGTACCTCCACCAATGTAGAGCACTTTGGCCAACGAGAGTTGTTTTGTAAAATGTGCTATAGAAATAAAAGTGACTTGACTTAGCTTCATAGCAAAAGGATTTGAGTATAGGAGCAGGGAGGTTCTACTTCAGTTGTACAGGGTCTTGGTGAGGCCACACCAGGAGTATTGCATACAGTTCTGGCCTCCAAATCTGAGGAAGGACATTATTGCCATAGAGGGAGTGCAGAGAAGGTTCACCAGACTGATTCCTGGGATGTCAGGACTGTCTTATGAACAAAGACTGCATAGACTCGGTTTATACTCTCTAGAATTTAGGAGATTGAGAGGGGATCTTATAGAAACTTACAAAATCTTAAGGGGTTGGACAGGCTTGATGCAGGAAGATTGTTCCCAATGTTGGGGAGGTCCAGGACAAGGGGTCACAGCTTAAGTATAAGGGGGAAATCCTTTAGGACCGAGATGAGAAGGACTTTTTTCACACAGAGAGTGGTGGGTCTCTGGAACTCTCTGCCACAGAGGGTAGTTGAGGCCAGTTCATTGGCTATATTTAAGAGGGAGTTAGATGTGGCCCTTGTGGCTAAAGGGATCAGAGGGTATGGAGAGAAGGCAGGTACAGGATACTGAGTTGGATGATCAGCCATGATCATATTGAATGGCGGTGCAGGCTCGAAGGGCCGAATGGCCTCCTCCTGCACCTAATTTCTATGTTTCTATGTTTCTATGTTGACTTGCTATTAACCTTGTGGGTTAATGCAGGTGTCAGGGGTTATGGGGAGAAGGCAGGGGAATGGGGGTTGGGAGGGAGAGATAGATCAGCCATGATTGAATGGCGGAGTAGACCTGATGGGCCGAATGGCCGAATTCCACTCCTACTGCTTATGAGCTTACCTGGGTAGATAACTTTCAGCATTCGCTTCCATACTACGTATTGCAAAGGTCCCACTGGCTCGTGCAGATTCAGATCGATGCGCACCTCTGTGGGTTTGATATAGGGCATCTCAGCACTGTGTAAAGATCGATATTTATCAGCTTCACTGGACCTGATCATGAATAACCTTTTTCTCAAATATACATATATAGAAACATAGAAACATAGACAATAAGTGCAGGAGGAGGCCATTAGGCCCTTCGAGCCAGCACCGCCATTCATTGTGATCATGGCTGATCGTCCCCTATCAATAACCCGTGCCTGCCTTCTCCCCATATCCCTTGACTCCACTAGCCCCTAGAGCTAGAAACATAGAAACATAGAAAAATAGGTGCAGGAGTAGACCAATCGGCCCTTCGAGCCTGCACCGCCATTCAATATGATCATGGCTGATCATCCAACTCAGTATCCCGTACCTGCCTTCTCTCCATACCCCCTGATCCCTTTAGCCACAAGGGCCACATCTAACTCCCTCTTAAATATAGCCAATGAACTGGCCTCAACTACCCTCTGTGGCAGAGAGTTCCAGAGACCCACCACTCTCTGTGTAAAGAATGTTTTCCTCATCTCGGTCCTAAAGGAATTCCCCCTTATCCTTAGACTGTGACCCCTTATCTAACTCTCTCTTAAATCCATCCAGTGATTTGGCCTCCACTGCCCTCTGTAGCAGGGAATTCCACAAATTCACAACTCTCTGGGTGAAAAAGTTTTTTCTCAGCTCAGTCTTAAATGGCCTCCCCTTTATTCTAAGAATGTGACCCCTGGTTCTGGACTCGCCCAACATTGGGAACATTTTTCCTGCATCTAGCTTGTCCAGTCTTTTTATAATTTTATATGTTTCTATAAGATCCCCCCCCCTCATCCTTCTAAACTCCAGTGAATACAAGCCTAGTCTTTTCAATCTTTCCTCATATGACAGTCCCGCCATCCCAGGGATCAATCTCGTAATATCTTACAAAATCTCCGTGAACTGAGTCTGGCGTTGCTTCGTGCAAGAAGGAACTGCAGATGCTGGTTTAAACCGAAGAAAAGACACAAAATGTTGGAGGAACCCGTCACCCGTTCCTTCTCTCCAGAGATGCTGCCAGCCCCGCTGAGTTACTCCAGCATTTTGTGTCCATTTCTGATGGTCCATTTGCAGTTTACTCAGGGATCAGTGTAAATGGAATCATAGTACATTAAAGTTGTCCCTTCCCACCCAAACCACCCCCTCCACTGGTTCTTTCCCTTGCAGCCGCAGGAAATGCTACACTTGTCGCTTTACCTCCCCCCCCTTGACTCCATCCAAGGACCCAAACAGTCTTTCCAGCTGCGGCAGAGGTTCACCTGCACCTCCTCCAACCTCATCTATTGCATCCGCTGCTCTAGATGTCAGCTGCTCTATATCGGTGAGACCAAGCGCAGGCTTGGCGATCGCTTCGCCCAACACCTCCGCTCGGTTCGCAATAACTAACCTGATCTCCCGGTGGCTCAGCACTTCAACTCCCCCTCCCAGTCCGAATCCGACCTTTCTGTCCTGGGCCTCCTCCATGGCCAGAGTGAGGACCACCGCAAATTGGAGGAGCAGCACCTCATATTCCGCTTGGGCAGTTTACACCCCAGCGGTATGAACATTGACTTCTCCAATTTCAGGTAGTCCTTGCTTTCTCCCTCCTTCCCCTCCCCTTCCCAGCTCCCCCACAGCCCACTGTCTCCGCCTCTACCTTACTTCTTCCCCCCCACCCCCAAATCAGTCTGAAGAAGGGTCTCGGCCCGAAACGTCACCTATTCCTTCGCTCCATAGATGCTGCCTCACCCGCTGAGTTTCTCCAGCACTTTTGTCTACCTTCGATTTTTTTCCAGCATCTGCAGATCTTTCTTAAACATCAAATCATTGGATCGGTGTCCAGTTATTGTGGGAAGGAATTGCAGATGCTGGTTTGCACCGAAGATAGGAACAAAATGCTGGAGTTATTCCTCAGCATTTGTAAGTCTATCTACATTGAATGTAATCTGATGACTGTACTGCTAAATGAAGGAGACAATGGAACGTTAATTCAGCAGCATTCTCCATTGCAGATGGGGTTTAAATTGTAGCAATGTTACCAAATTTTGAGATTTAAAAAATCAAGTCTGCAATTTATCCCATCAGATAAAGCATAAAAAGAAGTTTAATTTGACACCTAATTCACTTTCATATCTTCAGTATTAAGAAAGTTATGGCCATTTTCATACTCGGAAATTAGCATCTTGTTCCCCATTGCCTTTCAATTGACTTAACTCAAAAGCTGTGATCTGGAAAAGTTAAAAGCCCATAACTTTCTTAAAAATTAAGACAACTCAATGAAATTTTCAGTTATTATAGATTGAAGCATTCTGAAACAAATAAGAAACAATCTTACTTGGATGACCTGAAATTAAAGCATATAATTAGTTAGTTATCTAATTGTAGCTAATTACAAAATTCAATGAGTAGATCTAAACATCTATCCATTTCTTAAGAAAAGATAAACTTTTTTTTAAATTGCCTAAGTGTCCAAATAACATTCACACAATAATCCACAATATAACATAGTTTTTAAATCTCATTTTCATGAATTTCTGGGCCAAATGGAAGGAATTTAGTGTTTGATTCCTGAAAATTAATGGCCATTTAAATCAACTAGCGAGTGGGTTTTAGTGGAATGCGGTGGATGAGAACGTTGCGGTTAGCGGTGAATTCGGGAGGAAAAATACTGTTTGTTCATACATTTTTTGGGACCCCATTTCGCAACATGAAAATATTATTAAAGCCTCCCGAAAAAATAACTTTTAATATAAAAATAAACTATTTACCTTTTTTTCTCCCCTACGGAAAATCCTTCCGGTTGTCGGTGCTCACGGCTTTTGAAGGTGATTTTTAAATTACTCTAGTTAATAAATAATCTAGAGTAATTTAAAAATACCTTCATTCATGAAATGTCGGAGCGATTTTTCTTCCGCAACAAAATCGCAGGACATTCATCGATTATCCCAGTCTGTCGAAAAACGGCACTTTAAGCCCGCCCCCCTCTGAAAGGCGCCAAAGTCGCGCACACGGGGAGCGGCAGAACTGCAGCGCTGCTCAAGGTAAGTTTTGCAACATACCTATAAATTGGAGATACAAAGATCTTAATGGCCCTGTCCCACGATGCGAGTTCATTCAAGAGCTCTTCCAAGTTTTAAAAAAATCAAACTCGTGGGAAGCACGGAGAATGAACGTAGCGGGTACGTCGGAGCTCGGGGACATCTCTTAGCGGCTCGTAACGCTAACGGCAGGTACTCGGGAAGACTCGCTAACGGCAGGTAAGCACGGGAAGACTGGTGAAGATTTCTCAACGTGTTGCAAAATGTCCACGAGAGCCCCGAGTACCGACGAGCGGCCATTACCGTAAATCTCCGAGTTCGAATCAGGACAAACTCGGGAGAGCTCTTGGAATGGACTCGTACAGTGGGACAGGGCTTTCAGTCCTTCAGTGCGGCAGCGTGGTGTAGCGGGTTGAGCTGCTGCCTCACAGAGCCAGGATCCCAGGTGCGATCACGACCTCGGGTGCTGTCTGTGTGCGTGGAGTTTGCACGTTCTCTCTGTGGGCCGTGTGGGTTTCCTCCGGGCGCTCCGGTTTCCTCCCACGCTCCAAAGACATGTGGGTTTGTGGGTTCGTTGGCCCTTTGTAAAATTGCCTTAAAATCTCACCAGGGCGCAGCGGTAGAGTTGCTGCCTCACAGCGCCAGACCACCACGGGTGCTGTCTGTGCGGAGTTTGTACGTTCTCCCCGTGACCTGCGTGGGGTTTTCTCCAGGATCTCCAGTTTCCTCCCATACTCCAAAGACGTGCAGGTTTGTAGGTTAATTGGCTCGGTATAATTGTAAATTGCCCCTAGCGTGTGTAGGATAGTGTTAGTGTGCGGGGATCGCTGGACGGCACAGGCTCGGTGGGCCGAAGGGCCTGTTTCCGCGCTGTATCTCTAACCTGAACTAAACTAAACAAAAGTCTGAAGAAGGGCCTCGACCCGAAACGTCACCCATTCCTTCTCTCCAGAGACGCTGCCTGTCCCGCTGAGTTACTCCAGCTTTTTGCGTCTACCTTAACCTGAAGTAAAGTAGGCTTAAAATTACCCCCCCCCCCCCCCCCCCCCCCCCCGGCAATTAGCATTGAGGAATGTTTTTTAAACAAATAGTCATCTTATGGTACAGAAAACTGGTGGTTAAAGAGTTAACAACACACCCAGAAAACACTGTCAAGATTCCTCAGGTCAGACAGCATCTCATTCCTTCTGAAGATGGACACAGAATGCTGGAGTAACTCAGCGGGTCGGGCAGCCTCTCTGGAGAGAAGGAATGGGCGACGTTTCGGGTCCAGACCCTTCTTCAGACTGCAGTCTGAACATCACCCATTCTGTCTGAAGAAGGGACTCGACTGGAAACGTCACCCATTCCTTCTCTCCAGAGATGCTGCCCGTCCTGCTGAGTTAAGGGCCTGTCCCACTGTACGAGGTAATTCAAGAGCTCTCCCAAGTTTCCCCAGATTCGAACTCGGAGATTTACGGTAATGGCCGCTCGCAGGTACTCGGGGCTCTCGTGGACATTTTTCAACATGTTGAAAATACTTCACGAGCTTAACGCGTTTCACGAGTGCCTGCCGTTAGCGTTACGAGCCGCTAAGAGACGTCCCCGAGCTCCGACGTTCCCGCTACGTACATTCTCCGTGCTCACCACAAGTTTGATTTTTTTATTTTTAAGCTCGGGAGAGCTCTTGGGTGAACTCGTTTGGTGGGACAGCCCCTTTCCTCCAGCATTTTGTGTCCATCTTCGGTTTAAGCCAGCATCTGCAGTTCCTTCCTACACATCTCATTCCTTCCTCTGGATTTAAGTTGGGGTTACATTCAGGACAACGTTATCAGTACTAATGACTTCCTTCTACAAGCTTGGGGAAATACTCTTTTAACTGCAAAATGAAATTGAAAATAACTGCAGGCGCTGGATGTGGAAGGGAATTTTGTGCTATTTTCTGCTATGAAAACCATACAGTCATGTGATCGGAGCAGGATTAGGCCATTCGGCCCATCACTCTCCGACTGAGGAATACCTCCAGCGTGTTCTGGTGCATTGTTAACCCTTCACTCATCTGATTCTGTAGGATAAAATAACAACTTTTTGAAATTATTTGTTCCTCGATGCTAATTGCTGGGGGTAATTTTCAGCCAACTTTAGTTTTGTTTGGTTTATGTTAGTGTAGTTTAGAGATAGCGAGCTGAAACAGGCCCTTCGGCCCACTGAGTCCGCGCTGACCAGCGATCCCTGCACACTAACACTATTCTGCTTTGATATGCCTTTGATCGTTCAGGATTGAACCCGGGTCTCTCGCCCGCTGTTATCACTGTACCTCAGTACATGTTTAGATTTAGTTTAGAGATACAGCGCAGAAACAGGCCTGAGTCCGCGCCGACCAGCGATCCCCGCACACTAACACTATCCTACACACACACACACACACACTAGGGACAATTTTACATTTATACCAAGCCAATTAACCTACAAACCTGCACGTCTTTGGAGTGTGGGAGGAAACCGAAGCACCCGGAGAAAACCCACGCAGGTCACGGGGAGAAACGTACAAACTCCGTACAGACAGCACCCATGGTCAGGATTGAACCCGGGTCTCTGCTGCTGTCAAGCTGCGCTGAGGACGGCACGGTGGCGCAGCGGTAGAGTTGCTGCCTTACTGCACTTGCAGCATCAGAAACCCCAGTTCAATCCTGACTACGGGCGCTGTCTGTACGGAGTTTGCACGTTCTCCCCGTGACCTGTGTTGGTTTTCTCTGGGATCTCCAGTTTCCTCCCACACTCCAAAGAAGTGCAGGTTTGTACGTTAATTGGCTTGGTATAAATATAAATTGTCCCTAGTGTGTGTAGGATAGTGCTAGTGTGCGGGGATCGCTGGTCGGTGCGGACCCGGTGGGCCGAAGGGCCTGTTTCCGCGCTGTATCTCTGAACTAAACTAGCTGAGCTACTGATATTTAATGAAACAAATGTTTGAATGAATTCTAGAAAGTATATGCGAAGTTGAATAAATGGTATGGGTCACCATATCCACTAGCCGCACGGTGGATCAGTGGTAGAGTTGCTGCCTCACAGCGCCAGAGACCCGGGTTCGATCCCGACTACGGGTGCTGTCTGTACAGAGTTTGCACGTTCTCCCCGTGACCGGCGTGGGTTTTCTCCGGGTGCTCCGGTTTCCTCCCACACTCCAAAAACGCACAGGTTTTTAAGTTAATTGGGCTTGGTATAAATGTAAAAATTGTCCCTAGTGTGTGTGTGTGTAGACTAGTGTTAGTGTGCGGGGATCGCTGGTCGAGGCGGACTCAGTGGGGCAAAGGGCTTGTTTCCGTGCTGTGTCTGTAAACTGAACTAAACTATATAAAATAGACATTTCTGACTTACAAAAATTCTCATGAAGAGGAACTATTGTTTAACTCCATAAGTAGTTCATGCTTTACGACAAAATCACATCCATGTATTAAACAATATCATCAAGATACTTTGTCATGCACTAAGATTCATCAAGATTCTTTGTCATGCACTAAGAAGTTCATGTTCTTAAGTGATAGGAGCAAAATCAAGCCATTCGGCCCATCAAGTCTACTCCGCCATTCAATCATGGCTGATCTATCTCTCCCTCCCAACCCCATTCTCCTGCCTTCTCCCCATAACCCCTGACACCCGTACTAATCAAGACCTATCTATCTCTGCCTTCAAAATATCCACTGACCTGGCCTCCACAGCCGTCTGTGGCAATGAATCCCACAGATTCACCACCCTCTGACTAAAGAAATTCAATAGACAATAGACAATAGACGATAGGTGCAGGAGTAGGACATTCGGCCCTTCGAGCCAGTACCGCCATTCAATGTGATCATGGCTGATCATCCCCAATCAGTACCCCGTTCCTGCCTTCTCCCCATATCCCCTGACTCCGCTATCTTTAAGAGCTCTATCTAGCTCTCTCTTGAAAGTATCCAGAGAAACTGCCTCCACCGCCCTCTGAGGCAGAGAATTCCACAGACTCACCACTCTCTGTGAGAAAAAGTGTTTCCTCGTTTCCGTTCTAAATGGCTTACCCCTTATTCTTAAACCGTGGCCCCTGGTTCCTCCTCATCTCCTTCCTAAAAGAACGTCCTTCAATTCTGAGGCCATAGCCTATGGTCCCACTAGTCACAGCAAGACCGTGCAAACTCCACACAGACAGCAGCGGAGGTCAGGATCGAACCGGGGTCTCTGGCGCTGTGAGGCAGCAGCACTACCCGCTGTGCCACCATCCTTCTGATTACTCAGAATTCCCTATGTTTTACCTTCTGGCTCACCCGTTAATCCATCGTTTGTTCCCGGATTAGAATTTCTGGGATGGCCAGGGTTAAGACTGGATGAATGGCTCGAATCGGCGTGGGGAATTGGGAATGCCGGGATGTGGGTCGGTTTGCAGCCGGAGCTGGGATCTGGACTGCATGGAGGTTTCAGACAGTTCTGACAAAGTTAATCTTATAGCTTTTCCCGACTATTCTGAACGGTCCTCTTATTTTACAGTTCAGTTTATTGCCACGCGTACCGAGGTACAGTGAAAATCTTCTGTTGCGTGCTAACCAGCCAGCGGAAAGGCAATACGTGATTACAATCGAGCCATCCACAGTGTACAGATACACGATAAGGGAGTAACGTTTAGTGCAAGGTAAAGCCAGCAAAGTCCAATCAAGGATAGTCCGAGGGTCACCAATGAGGCAGATAGTAGTTCAGGACCGCTCTCTGGTTGTGGTAGGATGGTCCAGTTGCCTGATAACAGCTGGGAAGAAACTTAAAGGGTTTAAATCCGGTTCCCCCAACCTACCTCATTATTGGACCCTGCACTTTTTTGTTCTCTGCACTTCCTCTGTAACTTTTAGTTTAGTTTAGAAATACAGCGCGAAACAGGCCCTTCGGCCCACCGAGTCTGCGCCGACCAGCGATCCCCGCACACTAGCACTATCCTACACACACTAGGGTACAATTTACAATGATACCAAGCCAATTAACTTACAAACCTGCACGTCTTTGGAGTGTGGGAGGAAACCAAAGATCTCGGAGAAAACCCACGTGTTCATGGGGAGAACGTACAAACTCCATACAGACAGCACCCGTGGTCGGGATCGAACCCGGGTCTCTGGCGCTGTGAGGCAGGAGCTCTACCGCTGCGCCACCGTGACCACTATAACTGCTGTAACAGCTGGACTCTGACATGTATTCTCTTTGCACTCCCTGTTGTAGTTGTGAATGTCTCGATTGTTCTCAAGTGTGGCTTGATTTGAGTAGATAGCACACGCACAAAACCTTTTCGGAGAATCCTGAGCGGTTTTGGGCCCCATATCTGAGGAAGGATGTGCTGGCTCTGGAGAGGGTCCAGAGGAGGTTTACAGGAATGATCCCAGGAATGAGTGGGTTAACGTACGATGAGCGTTTGTCGGCACTGGGCCTGTACTCGCTGGAGTTTAGACGGATGAGGGCAATCTCATTGAAATGTACAGAATAGCGAAAGGCCTGGATAGAGTGGATGTGGAGAGGATGTTTCCACTCGTGGGAGAGTCCAGGACTAGAGGTCACAGCCTCAGAATTAAAGAACGTACATATAGAAAGGAAATGAGGAGGAATTTCTTTAGCCGGAGGGTGGTGAATCTGTGGAATTCATTGCCGAGAAGGCCGTAGAGGCCGTGAGTGTGTATTTTTAAGGCAGAGATTGACAAATACTTGGTTGGTACGGGTGTCAGAGGTTATGGGGAGAAGGCAAGAGAATGGGGTTGAACCAGAGAGATATTTCAGCCGTGATTGAATGGCGGAGTAGACTTGATGGGCTGAATAGCCTACTTCTTCTCCTATGACTTATGAATGAATGAACTTTTCACTGCATCTAAATAGACAATAGACAATGGGTGCAGGAGGAGGCCATTCGGCCCTTCGAGCCAGCACCGCCATTAAATATGATCATGGCTGATCATCCACAATCAGTACCCCGTTCCTGCCTTCTCCCCATAGCAGTTGACTCAGCTATCTTGAAGAGCTCTATCCAACTCTCTCTTGAAAACATCCAGTGAATTGGCCTCCACCGCCTTCTGAGGCAGAGAATTCCACAACTCTCTGGGTGAAAAGTTTTTTCTCATCTCTGTGCCAAATGCCATCTTATTCTTAAACTGTGTGTGGCCCCTGGTTCTGGACTCCCCCCAACAATGGGAACATGTTTCCTGCCTCTAGCGTGTCCAGTCCCTTAACAATCTTATATGTTTCAATAAGATATCCTCCCATCCTTCTAAATTCCAGTGTATACAAGCCCAGTCGCTCCACTCTTTCAGCATATGACAGTCCCACCATCCTGGGAATTAACCTGGTAAATCTACGCTGCACCCCCTCAATAGCAAGAATGTCCTTCCTCAAATTTGGAGACCAAAACTGCACACAATACTCCAGGTGTGGTCTCACTAGACAATAGACAGTAGACAATACGTGCAGGAGGAGGCCATTCGGCCCTTCGAGCCAGCACCACCATTAAATGTGATCGTGGCTGATCATCCCCAATCAGTATCCCGTTCCTGCCTTCTCCCCATATCCCCTGACTCCGCTATCTTTAAGAGCCCTATCTAGCTCTCTCTTGAAAGTATCCAGAGAACCTGCCTCCACCGCCCTGTGAGGCAGCGAATTCCACAGACTCACCACTCTCTGGGTGAAAACAACAGCTCACAACTCTCATCTCGGTAAACGTGACAAAAATAAACTCCTTTCGGCCTCAAATGTAAAATGAACACACTGGATTCTAGTTCCTGCTCCCTTTACACTCACTGGAACCCCTGAAGAACATGAACAAAAATAAAATTGAGTTTGGTGTGACGGTTTTAGCACCCAATCATCCGGAAATTCTGCTGGTGCCGCACTACCAAACAAGATAAACTTTAAAACTATGTTTTAAAGTTTTTTATGTGAAGCCAATGAGAGATCACGCTGATAAAATTATGCTTACACTGCAGCAGAGATCGTTTCGGAGTAAATCTGAGCTGTTTAACTGAGTTATCCTTAATTCAATTAGGAATTGAATGCCCTTTGATCTTAAGGGGCTGTCCCACTTGGGCGACCTAATTGGCGAGGTTAGAAGAGTTTGAAAAAATGACATGTCGAATACCTCCTTCGACCAAAGATCCTTATAGCGGAACAAGATAGATCACTCGACGAAAAAGACGTAGTACGGTCATGGGCAGATTCGTGGGTAATTTTCGGCCCCATTTCCGTAACCGGCTTCCGTCTCCACACCACTTGTGGCTAAAGGGATCAGGGGGTATGGAGAGAAGGCAGGTACGGGATACTGAGTTGGATGATCAGCCATGATCATATTGAATGGCGGTGCAGGCTCGAAGGGCCGAATGCACCTATTTTTCTATGTTTCTATCCCACAGGATAACTAGTGCAGAGACAGAAGCATCGGAAACATCCTCGTAAAAATAAATGTTCTTTGGTTAAAAAATCTTCTCCTCATTTTCAGAATTATAATTTATTAACACAAACTGTTCCCCCACAACGTTGATGACACTGCGAGTCAGGTCGGGTCGGGTCGGGTCGGGTTACTGGAATGGATGAAAGAAAGCCCCACGTTCCGCTCCGTTGCGTACTACACGTCAGCCCATTGCATTTAGAAGGAGTGGTCTACCCTGCTCCGCTATAGGTTCTTCGACCTCCTTCGACTATGTTGAAGACTAGCTACGACTAACGTCGGGAAAATTGGGCACAGAATAGTGGAGAGTGAAGACGACCTCCTTTGATCTCCCTTCGACTATGATGAAGACTATCGACGACTACTTTCGACTACCCTCGATTACCTACGACTAACATGCCGACAAACTACGACTAATCCTACGAGTAACAAAAGTAAAGATTTTTTCCATGGCGACCTATTTTTACTCACGGGCATTTTTCAACATGTTGAAGAAACCGCCGCCACCTAGCTGAGGCCTTGAGTACGCGGAGACCACTCTCGAGCATGAGAGTTATGAAGACCTCCTAGGACCTCGTGTCGACCATGCTGCGAGTATGAGTCGAGGGCAAACTCGCCAGAACTCGTGGATTAGGTCGTACAAGTGGGACAAGCCCTTTATAGAGGTGTTTCGGGGCAACAGGATGAAGGCTGTGGACCCCAACAGGAAGCTGTAGATTAGTTTGTCCATACTATAGATTATGCTTGCTGCACATTCCTTATGTCACTCATACTACTGGTCCGCCCACTGGTTTATTAGTGAACTCTCTCTCTCTCCAGTTAGACTCGCTGAATGCGTGGAGATGAAAGCACCTTGTGTTTCCTCCACATAGTTGCTAATAAAAGACTATGGATTCTAATCACTATGTGTGGGTCTTATCATTTCCTACATGATGACAAAAGTGGGATTCGAACCCACGCCTCCAATTTGACCTTATAGAGGTGTATCGGGGTAACAGGATGGAGGCTGTGGACCCCAACAGGAAACTAATCAGGAAGGCCGGATCTGGAATGGATGGCTGAGGATGTTGCCAGGACTCGAGGGTGTGAGCTACAGGGAGAGGTTGAGCAGGCTGGGTCTCTATTCCTTGGAGCGCAGGAGGATGAGGGGTGATCTTATAGAGGTGTACAAAATCATGAGAGGAATGAATGGATGGACCCTTCTTCAGACTGAGAACCGGGGGAGAGGGAAATTAGAGATATGAAGAGGTGCACAGAGCAACTGAATGAAAGGCGTGCAAAAGGAAAATCCGAGCCAGCAACGATGATCAGGGGAAGGTGGAGCCCACAATGGTCCATTGTGGGCTGTGGATATGGTGTTAAGGAGTGATGCGAATGAGTTAAACAGTACGACGACTAAGGTTTGGGGAGGGTCGGAGAGAGCAGGGGTTACTTGAAGTTAGAGAAAAGAATATTCATACCGTTGGGTTGTAAGCTGCCCCTCGCGAATGTACCCATCTTGATTGGTGTGTGAACAGAGGGAATGGTAGGGGCACCAACTTCACATCTTTCCATGGGACCAGGAGGATGATAACTCAGACTGCAATTGCCCGATTCGCACATCGAAACACACTCTAAAATCTGCTGCCTGACTCACTCCATTATCAGTTCAGTTCATAGACACATAAAGCTGGAGTAACTCAGCGGGACAGGCAGCATCTCTGGAGGGAAGGAATGGGTGACGTCTCGGGCCAAGGCCCTACTTCAGACGTCTCGGCCCGAAATGTCACCATTCCTTCTCTCCAGAGATGCTGCCAGTCCCGCTGAGTTTCTCCAGCTTTTTGTGTCTACCTTCGGTCGAAACCAGAATCTGCAGTTCCTCCCTATGCGCCATTTCAATTTGGTTTGGTACATTTCAATTTCGAGGTACAGTGAAAAGCCTTTGCTATCCAGTCAGCAGAAAGACAATACATGATTTCAATCCAGCCGTCTATAGTGTACAGATAGAGATTTAATAGTGTGGAGTGATTTCAATACTTGATTTTTTTAAAGTTTCGTTTAGATAGAGCGCGGAAACAGGCCCTTCGGCCCACTGAGTCCATGCCGGCCAGCGATCTCCACACACTAACACTATTCTACTTTGATATGCCTTTCACCGTTCAGGATTGAACCCAGCTCTCTTGCCAACTGTTAAAACTGTACCTCAGTACATGTTTAGATTTAGTTTAGAGAGCGGAAACAGGCCCTTCGGCCCACCGAGTCCGCACCGACCAGTGATCCCCGCACACTAACACTATCCTACACACACCAAAGACAGATTTACATTTATACCAAGCCAATTAACCTACAAACCTGCACGTCTTTAGAGTGTGGGAGGAAACCGAAGATCTCGGAGAAAACCCACGCAGTCACGGGGAGAACGTACAAACTCCGTACAGACAGCACCCGTAGTCGGGATCGAACCTGGGTCTCTGGCGCTGCATTCGCTGTCAGGCAGCAAGTCTACCGCGATCTGATTCTGTGACCAGCACGAAAATAGTGGCTTAGGTTGGCCGCCATCTTGGATTCACGGTGTGTGCAGATGGGCCTTGCACAATCTGGACCAAATAACCATGGCAACCATCCGCAGTTGTTTAAATCACAAGCAAGCACTTACTTATCGAACAGCATGAGTTATAACATGATTAATAAATAGAATTACAGTTGGATAAACACAGAATGTAGTACATACCCTTCAAGTGCTGTCTTTATATCCTAGATGAAAAAGAACAGAGAAAGTTAGACAATCATTTCATGATTGACATTGGAACAGCCCTGTACCTCGATGTGTTCAACTTGCACTGAGATTCAATGGATACAAACAGATATTCCAAAAAATAGAAGTCTACACCACAGTTTACTTTAGTTTAAAGGCGTACACTCCAAAGACGCACAGGTTTGTAGGCTAATTGTCTTAGTAAAATGTAAATTGTCCCTAGCGTGTGTAGGATAGTGTGGTGATCGCTGGTCGGCACGGACTCATTGGGCCCAAGGGCCTGGTTCCATGCAGTATATCTAAACGAAATTAAATAATTACTTTAGTTCAGTTTAGAGATAGAGCAAAAAAACGTACACTCAAATTTTGGAAAAACGCAACCACGCCAATGTCAAACAGGTCTGAAACGCTACATCTTGAAGAAATGAGATTCCTCCTACTGGGCAAAGTAGACCAATTCTTCAGATTCAGATTCAGATTCAGATTCAGATTCAATTTTAATTGTCATTGTCAGTGTACAGTACAGAGACAACGAAATTAAAGACTTGGTCTCCTTAAGACTTAAAGACTTGGTCTCCTTTTATCAACTTTTTACAAGCATATGGTGCAACATAACATAACCTTAGAAATTAAATGGTTCAGAACCGGGTGACGGATGGGCAAAAATACAAAATAGGTCGATCTCTCCTAATCTCTCTTTTCTTTACTTTCTCCTTCTATTTCAATCTTTTCAGCTTCTCATCTCTGTCCTTATTTATTTTGCTATCTGGTTCTACTTACTTGTCTATCTATTCCGACACTCTTTGTTTATTTTTTCTCTCACTGTTCTTTTATTATTAAATTAAAAATACACAAAGTTGTACAAGAATGGAAATATGTATGTATGTATTAGGTACTCAAGTACCACACTATTGTACTTACAAAAATTTTAAAAATTTTAAAAAGAGATACAGCGCGTAAACAGGCCCTTCGGCCCACCGAGTCCGTGACGACCAGCCATCCCCGCACACTAACACTATCCTACACACACTAGGGACAATTTACATTTATACCAAGCCAATTAGCCGACAAATCTGCACGTCTTTGGAGTGTGGGAGGAAACTGAAGATCTTGGAGATAACCCACGGGGAGAACGTACAAACTCCGTACAGACAGCACCCGTAGTCAGGATGGAACCCGGGTCTCCGGCGCTGTGGGGCAGCAACTCTACCGCTGCACCACCGTGCCACCCACTATGGGATGGATATGATCGCACATCATATCCAGACTTTGTTACCTACAAACCATACTGCAAACTCTACCCAATCCATCTCACCCTTGGACCCACCCAGCTATAATTTCTCAGCTTCATCTGTAGACCAATGTAAATGTAAAAAGAGGCCACTCAACCCATCGAGTATATGCTAGCTCTCGGAGCTGCCCCTTCAGGTGGAGGCAGTAGAGTTGCTGCCTCACAGCGACAGAGACCCGGGTTCGAATCCTGACCACGGGTGCTGTCTGTACGGAGTTTGTACGTTCTCCCCGCGACCTATGTGGGTTTGTTCTGAGATTTTTGGTTTCCCCCCACTCTCCAAAGTTTGTAGGGTCATTGGCTTCTGTAAATTATCCCTGGTATATTGGATTGAACTAGTGGATGGGTTCAGTTTAGTTTTTTGCCACGCGTACTGAGGTACAGTGAAAAGCTTTTGTTGCGTGCTAACTAGTCAGCGGAAAGACAATACAAGCCATCCACAGTGCACAGATACATGGGCGATCATTGCTTAGTGTGGACTGGATGGACCGAAGGGTCTGTTTCCACATTGTATCGCTAAACTAAACTGAACTGAATAAATGTGAGGTTATCCATTTTGGTGGCAAGAACAGGAAAGTAGACTATTATCTGAATGGTGGCCAATTAAGAAAAGTGGAGATGCAGCGTGACCTGGGTTACATGGTACACCAGTCATTGAAAGTAGGCATGCAGGTGCAGCAGGCAGTGAAGAAAGCAAATGGTATGGTAGCATTCACAGCAAAAGGATTTGATTATAGGAGCAGGGAGGTTCTTCTGCAGTTGTACAGGGTCTTGGTGAGACCACACCTGGAGTATTGTGTACAGTTTTGGTCTCCTAATCTGAGGAAAGACATTCTTGCCATAGAGGAAGTACAGAGAAGGTTCACCAGACTGATTCCTGGGATGACAGGATTTTCATATGAGGAAAGACTGGATAGACTCGGCTTGTACTCGCTGGAATTTAGAAGATTGAGGGGGGATCTTATAGAAACTTACAACATTCTTAAGGGGATGGACAGGCTAGATGCAGGAAGATTGTTCCCGATGTTAGGGAAGTCCAGAACAAAGGGTCACAGTTTAAGGATAAGGGGGAAGTCTTTTAGGACCGAAATGTGAAAATTATTTTTCACACAGAGAGTGGTGAATCTGTGGAACTCTCTGCCACAGAAGGTAGTTGAGGCCAGTTCATTGGCTATATTTAAGAGGGAGTTAGATGTGGCCTCCTGCACCTATTTTCTATGTTTCTATGTTAATAAGGATGGGGATATTGTTGTATAGTAGTTTATTTAGTATTGAAGTATATTTGTATTATGCTGGTGGGCTTTGTTTTGATTTATTTCATACTGCACATATTATTGTAAATAAATGATTAAATGATTTTTCGTTAAAAAAAACTGTTGCTTAATTCATTTCATGATATTCTTCTCCTGCCTTCAGCTTAGTCTCTCTGTCTGACCGTTATGTTACCAAGCCCACGTTTTGGCCTCTGACACCTTAGATGGTGGTGCAGCGGTAGAATTGCTGCCTCACAGGGCCCGAGGCCCGGGCCTCTGTTTGAACTCCAGGCGGAGTTTGTACATTCTCCCCGTGACCTGCGTGGGTTTTCCCCAGGTGCTCCGGTTCCCTCCCACACTCATAGAAACATAGAAAATAGGTGCAGGAGGAAGCCATTCGGCCCTTTGAGCCAGCACCGCCATTCATTGTGATCACGGCTGATCGTCCCCAATCAATAACCCGTGCCTGCCTTCTCCCCATATCCCTTGATTCCACTAGCCCCCTAGAATAGAAACATCCTAAGACGTACTGGTTTGTAGGATAGTGCTAGTGTATGGAATGATCGCTGGTCGTTGGGCCGAAGGGTTTGTTTCCGCGCTGCATCTCTAAACTGTGAAAAATATACATCTTCTAGCTGCGCTGGGACACATCCTCAGTGATGTGACCTTGGGTTATCGGGTGTTTCAGGTCCCACAACATCAGACACCCTCGCCCAGGCAACCCAGCCGGGGTTGATCAGGCCCCGACTTGCGTCCCAGCAGCAACCGCCCATGGATCAGCCATCTTAATAACCACTCTGCAGGGGTTGGGAGACTCTAGTGCATGGAGGGACTGGGCTCTGTGGGGTGGCTCCCGGCCGGGCTCCTCCTGCGTCTCACCAGGTTCAAGGCCTGTGCACTCGCTGCACCTCTTTCTCCTTCTCCGAGCATTTCATTCTCGCCTGATGAATGAACTCGCCTGAACTAAACTAAACAAGAGGCATTTATAAACATATATACATTGGAGAGATATTTAGTGTGTAGAAAGGAACTGCAGGTGCTGGTATACACCGAAGCCCCTGGTTGGTGGGGGCGCTGTAAGTCAGCTGCCCTGCCAGCAGCGTGTTCGTTATTTTGACTTTTTTTGTTTTTTTTTAGTGTGTCCAAGTGTTTGTTTAGGTGTCTCTTGGTTTGTCTTGTGTGGGGGAAAGGAGGGGGAACTGTTTTTCAGTCACCCTCGACGGAGAGGCAACTTTTTTCATGTCGCTTCTCCGCCTCCCCTCTCGCGGCCTGAAAGCTTGGATCGGTGCGGCCTTTCCCGGAGTCGGTCCCGGAGCTTCAGCTGCGGGGGCAGCGTGGATTTTCCATCGCAGAGCGGGGCGAATCCTTGCCGGGGGTCGCCAGAAAGGAGCGCTCCGATCACTGGCCTGGTGGCTTTGAACCCGTGAGGCTGTGGTCTGCGGTGCTTCCAGCCGCGGGCGTGGGGTGGACTTGCCATCCGGAGTCTGGGATCCCTTGCCCGGGATCGCCGGAGAAGAGCTCCGACCGCCGGCCTGCGGCCTATAACATCCTGAAGCCGCGGTCTCGGGTAGGAAGCGGCCGATTCAGGCGCTCAAAGCCGCGGGGTGGCCGTCCGTCCCGACGTCAGAGTTTCAATCATCCTGACGAGAGGGCATGTACAACGGGCTATTCGTAGCGGCGACTTTAGAGGGTTTATGGCCCCGACTACGGATGAACAAAGGAGGAGGACTGACTGACTTTGTGCCTTCCACCACAGTGAAGAATGTTAATTCCACGGTGGTGGATGATGCTCATGTTATGTTCTATTGTGTATTGTTTGTGTGGCTGCATGGTAAGTCAAATTCCACTGAACCTCAATTGGTGCATGTGGCAATAAATGTGAACTTGAAGACAGACACAAAGTGCTGGAGCAACTCAGCGGGACAGGCAGCATCTCCGGATGGGTGACGTTTCGGGTCGAGACCCTTCGTCCAGACACAAAACATCACCGAAACGTCACCCAATTATTTTCCAGAGATGCTGGCTAAGTTACTGCAGCACTTTGTGTCTATCTAGAGAGGTATTTAATTCAGATTATTATTAGTTCGTTTTTGACACTGGTACGGCGAAACTTTTTTTGTTGCGTGCTACCCTGTCAGCGTAAAGACTAGAGATGATTACAAACAGAGCGGCGCAGCGGTAGAGTTGCTGCCTCACAGCGCCAGAGACCCCGGTTCGTTCCTGACTACGGGTGCTGTCTGTACGTTCTCCCCGTGACCTGCGTGGGTTTTCTACGGGAGCTCCGGTTTCCTCCCACACTCCCGATTGTTCCCGATGTTGTGGAGGTCCAGGACAAGGGGTCACGGCTTAAGGATAAGGGGGAAATCCTTTAGGACCGAGATGAGAAGGACTTTTTTCACACACAGAGTGGTGGGTCTCTGGAACTCACCGCCACAGAAGGTAGTTGAGGCCAGTTCGTTGGCTATATTTAAGAGGGAGTTAGATGTGGCCCTTGCGGCTAAAGGGGATCAGGGGGTATGGAGAGAAGGCAGGTACAGGATACTGAGTTGGATGATCAGCCATGATCATATTGAATGGCGGTGCAGGCTCGAAGGGCCGAATGGCCTACTCCTGCACCTATTTTCTATGTTCTATGTTTCTATGTTTCCAAAGACGTGCAGGTTAGTAGGTTTAGTTTGGTTTAGTTTAGAGATCCAGCGCGGAAACAGGCCCTTCGGCCCACCGAGTCCGCACTGACCAGCGATCCCCGCACACTAACACTATCCTACACACACTAGGTACAATTTTACATTTACACCAAGCCAGTTAACCTACAAACCTGAAATAGCCACAAAATGCTGGAGTAACTCAGCGGGACACACTAACACTATCCTACACACACTAGGGACAATTTACAATTATACCAAGCCAATTAACCCACAAACCTGCACGTCTTTGGAGTGTGGGAGGAAACCGAAGATCTCGGAGAAAACCCACACAGGTCACGGGGAGAACGTGCAAACTCCGCACAGACAGCACCCGTAGTCGGGATCGAACCCGGGTCTCCGGCGCTGCAAGCGCTGTCAGGCAGCGACTCTACCGCTGTGCCACCGTGGTCACGCCCTTCGGTAATTGGTAATTCGGTAATTGGCTTCGGTAAATTTGTCTATGATATTACGTGTGTACACTGTAGTGAAATATTAGCATTGGGTAAATATTTAATATTAATGTCAACAAAATAGAGAGGGTACAGAGGAGATTTACTAGAATGTTGCCTGGGTTTCAACAGCTAAGTTACAGAGATAGGTTGAATAAGTTAGGTCTTTATTCTCTGGAGCGCAGAAGGTTAAGGGGGGACTTGATAGAGGTCTTTAAAATGATGAGAGGGATAGACAGAGTTGATGTGGACAAGCTTTTCCCTTTGAGAATAGGGAAGATTCAAACAAGAGGACATGACTTTAGAATTAAGGGACAGAAGTTTAGGGGTAACATGAGGGGGAACTTCTTTACTCAGAGAGTGGTAGCGGTGTGGAATGAGCTTCCAGTGGAAGTGGTGGCGGCAGGTTCGTTGGTATCATTTAAAAATAAATTGGATAGGCATATGGATGAGAAGGGTATGGAGGGCTATGGTATGAGTGCAGGCAGGTGGGACTAAGGGAAAAAAGTTGTTCGGCACGGACTTGAAGGGACGTGTTGGCCTGTTTCCGTGCTGTAATTGTTATATGGTTATATGGTTATATGGTTGATTATTTAGTTCCCAGATGGCAATTAAACACACTTGAAACTTAATATACCTTCCTTCACCCTAAAAGCGCAAAACCATTTTGTTTAAGATTTTACATAAAATGTATTATTGTAGACCCTTAGCAATCGGGTACCCTGGACCCTACTAAACATTATTACAGGGGAAATATTACTCTAATGCCCCTGTCCCACTTAGGAAACCTGAACGGAAACCTGAATGGAAACCTCTGGAGACTTTGCGCCCCACCCAAGGTTTCCGTGCGGTTCCCGGAGGTTCCCGGAGGTTTTTGTCAGTCTCCCTAATGGTCGAAAGCGGTTTCCGTTTTAAAAATCGGTAATTTTTTTAGTCGAAACCGGTTGCGATGCTAGTTGAAGGTGGTTGCCGGAGGACAAAAACCTCCGGGAACCGCACGGAAACCTTGGGTGGGGCGCAAAGTCTCCATGGGTTTCCGTTCAGGTTTCCTAAGTGGGACAGGGGCATAAAGTTGCACCGACACCAATCCTTCAGAGCAGACTCTGAGTATATTTCGTAAACCAATACGTTCTCCCCGTGAACTGCGTGGGTTTTCCCCAGGATATTCGGTTTCCTCCCACACTCCAAAGACGTACAGGTTTGTCGGTTGCGTAGGAAGGAACTGCAGATGCTGGTTTAAACCAAAGATTGACACAAGTTGCTGGAGTGACTCAGCAGGACAGGCAGCATCTCTGGAGAGAAGGAATGGGTGACGAGGCCCTTGGGACATGTCGAGGCCCTTGCTTTCCCTCCCTCTCCATCCCCTCCCCCTTCCCAGTTCTCCGACCAGTCTGACTGTCCCTGATTACATTTTATCTCAGTATGCTTTGTTGTCACCTTCTCCCAGCTAACAATGATCTATTCTACACTTTCCATGATCTCCTTCCCCTTTGTCCTATTTTCACACCTTACGCTTGCTTATCTCTGTATCTCCCTCTCCCCTGACATCAGTCCGAAGAAGGGTCTCGACCCGAAACGTCGCCCATTCCTTCTCTCCAGAGATGCTGCCTGTCCCGCTGAGTTACTCCAGCATTTTGTGTCAATTTTAGCTTTGTAGGCTAATTGGCTTGGTATAAATGTAAAATTGTCCCTAGTGTGTGCAGGATAGCGTTAGTGTGCGGGGATCACTGGTCGATGCAGACTCGGTGGGCCGAAGGGACTCTTTGCATGCTGGATCTCAAAACAAAACTAATACATCGAGGTGTATTGAGCTGTGTAGGAAGGAACTGCAGATGCTGGTTTAAACTGAAGATAGAGACAAAAAGCTGGAGTAACTCAACGGGATAGGCAGCATAGAAAACAGGTGCAGGAGGAGGCCATTCAGCCCTTCGAGCCAGCACCACCATTAAATATGATCATGGCCGATCATCCAAAATCAGTGCCCCGTTCCTGCTTTCTCCCCATATCCTTTGTTTCCGTTAGCCCTCAGAGCTAAATCTAACTCTCTCTTGAAAACATCCAATGAATTGGCCTCCACTGCCTTCTGTGGCAGAGAATTCCACAGATTCACAACTCTCTGGGTGAAAGTTTTTCCTCATCTCAGTCCAAAATGGCCGACCCCCTTATTCTTAAACCATGACCCCTGGTTCTGAACTCCCCCAATATCGGGAACATTTTTCCTGCATCTAGCCTGTCCAAACCCTTAAGAATTGTATATGTTTCTATAAAATCCCCTTTCAAAGAGTCATAGTCATAGAGTGATACAGTGTGGAAACAGGCCCTTCGGCCCAACTTGCTCACACCGGCCAACATGTCCCAACTACACTAGTCCCACCTGCCTGCATTTGGTCCATATCCCTCCAAACCCGTCCTATCCATGTACCTGTCTAACTGTTTCTTAAACATTGGGATAGTCCCAGCCTCAACTACCTCCTCTGGCAGCCCGTTCCATACACCCACCACCCTTTGTGTGAAAAAGTTACCCCTCAGATTCCGATCAAACCTTTTCCCCTTCACCTTAAAACCTATGTCCACCGGTCCTCGATTCCCCCACTCATCCGTCTAAATTCCAGTGAATACAAGCCCAGTCGACCCCGGGGCCACAGTCTTAGAATAAAGAGGAGGTCATTTAAGACTGAGGTGAGAAAAAACGTTTTCACCCAGAGAGTTGTGAATTTGTTGAATTCCCTGCCACAGAGAGCAGTGGAGGCCAAATCACTGGATGGATTTAAGAGAGAGTTAGATAGAGCTCTAGGGGCTAGTGGAGTCAAGGGATATCCACTTAGTGTGAGGTTATCCACTTTGGTGGCAAAAACATGAGGGTAGACTATTATCTGAATGGTGGCAGATTAGGAAAAGGGGAGATGCAACGAGACCTGGGTGTCATGGTACACCAGTCATTGAAAGTAGGCATGCAGGTGCAGCAGGCAGTGAAGAAAGCAAATGGTATGTTAGCATTCATAGCGAAAGGATTTGAGTATAGGAGCAGGGAGGTTCTACTGCAGTTGTACAGGGTTTTGGTGAGGCCACACCTGGAGTATTGCGTACAGTTTTGGTCTCCAAATCTGAGGAAAGACATCCTTGCCATAGAGGGGGTACAGAGAAGATTCACCAGACTGATTCCTGGGATGTCAGGACTTTCATATGAGGAAAGATTGGATAGACTCGGCTTGTACTCGCTGGAATTTAGAAGATTGAGGGGGGATCTTATAGAAACTTACAAAATTCTTAAGGGGTTGGACAAGCTAGATGCTGGAAGATTGTTCCCGATGTTGGGGGAGTCTAGAACAAGGGGTCACAGTCTAAGGATAAGGGGGAATTCCTTTAGGACCAAGATGAGGAAAACATTCTTTACACAGAGAGTGGTGAGTCTCTGGAATTCTCTGCCACAGAAGGTAGTTGAGGCCAGTTCATTGGCTATATTTAAGAGGGCGTTAGATGTGGCACTTGTGGCTAAAGGGATCAGGGGGTATGGAGAGAAGGCAGGTACGGGATACTGAGTTGGATGATCAGCCATGATCATATTGAATGGCGGTGCAGGCTCGAAGGGCCAAATGGCCTACTCCTGCACCTATTTTTCTATGTTTCTATGATATGGGGGGAAGACAGGCACGGGTTATTGTTTGGGGACGATCAGCCATGATCACAATGAATGGCGGTGCTGGCTTGAAGGGCCAAATAGCCTCCTCCTGCACCTATTTTCTATGTTTCTATGGTCCTCGATTCCCCCACTCATCCTTCTAAATTCCAGTGAATACAAGCCCAGTTGACCCATCTCCGGAGAGAAGGAATGGGTGAGGTTTGGGGCCGAGATCTTTCCTCAGAGTATTCAGTGTTGAGCCATCCTACCTTGAGCAGCTCTGCCTCCTGAAGGGTCATCCTTCTCTGGATGTCCGAGATCCGATGGGTCATCAGTGAGTTCTCCACCGAGACCGACTTGAGGTTGTTCTCCAGCTGCTGCAGGACGCTGTCTTCCTTCTGTTTGATCTTGCCCATCACCACCTTCTCCTCCTCGCGGAGGTAATGTCGGAGTTTGGCAAACTCCGCCTCGATGTTCTTCCGCATTTCATCCGCTTGTTTCTGCCGAGATAAGAGTTCCGATCGACTGGATGCAAAGGACAAGGTACCGACCGACCAACCCCTCACCCGCTCGCCCCATCCCCTTCTGCACCCTCCATAATAACGCCCCTGTGTGTCCCACTTAGGAAACCTGAACGGAAACCTCTGGAGACTTTGCGCCCCACCCAAGGTTTCCGTGCGGTTCCCGGAGGTTTTCGTCAGTCTCCCTAATGGTCGAAAGTGGTTTCCGTTTTAAAAACCGGTCTTTTTTTTAGTCGAAGCCGGTTGCGATGCTAGTTGAAGGTGGTTGCCGGAGGGCAAAAACCTCCGGGAACCGCACGGAAACCTTGGGTGGGGCGCAAAGTCTCCAGAGGTTTCCGTTCAGGTTTCCTAAGTGGGACAGGGGCATTATTAGGAAACCTGAACGGAAACCTCTGGAGACTTTGCGCCCCACCCAAGGTTTCCGTGCGGTTCCCGGAGGTTTCCGTGCGGTTCCCGGAGGTTTTCGTCAGTCTCCCTAATGGTCGAAAGTGGTTTCCGCTTCTTCTATGTTCCGGCGATGATTTCAAAAAATTGTAAAAAAACTTCCGGGAACCTGACAGAAAACCTCCGGGAACCTCCGGGAACCGCACGGAAACCTTGGGTGGGGCGCAAAGTCTCCCGAGGTTTCCGCTCAGGTTTCCTAAGTGGGACACACAGGGGCATTAGTCATAGAGTCATAGGCTGATACAGTGTGGAAACAGGCCCTTCGGCCCAACTTGCCCACACCGGCCAACATGTCCCAACTATACTAGTCCCACCTGCCCGCGTTTGGTCCATATCCCTCCAAACCTGTCCTATCCTTGTACCTGTCTAACTGCTTCTCAAACGTCCCTGCCTCAACTACCTCCTCTGGCAGCTCGTTCCATACACCCACCGCCCTTTCAGTGAAACAGTTACCCCTCAGATTCCTGTTAAATCTTTTCCCCTTCACCTTGAACCTATGTCCTCTGGTCCTCGATTCCCCTACTCTGGGCAAGAGACTCCATGCATCGACCCGTTTGAGGTCTGAAGAAGGGTCTCGACCCGAAATGTCACCTATTCCTTCGCTCCATAGATGCTGCCTGTCCCGCTGATTTTCTCCAGCATTTTTGTCCACCTGTGCATCGAGCCGATTTATTCCTCTCATGATTTTGTACACCTCTATAAGATCACCCCTCATCCTCCAGCGCTCCAAGGAATAGAGACCCAGCCTGCTCAACCTCTCCCTGTAGCTCACACCCTCTAGTCCTGGCAACATCCTCACCCTGCGCCCACTCATCAAGCTGGGACGGGTACAGAGAAGATTTACGAGGATGTTGCCAGGACTAGAGGGTGTGAGCTACAGGGAGAGGTTGAGCAGGCTGGGTCTCTATTCCTTGGAGCGCAGGAGGATGAGGGGTGATCTTATAGAGGTGTACAAGATCATGAGAGGAATAGATCGGGTAGACGCACAGAGTCTCTTGCCCAGAGTAGGGGCATCGAGGACATAGGTTCAAGGTGAAGGGGAAAAGATTTAATAGGAATCTGAGGGGTAACTTTTTCACACAAAGGGTGGTGGGTGTATGGAATGAGCTGCCAGAGGAGGTAGTTGAGGCTGGGACTATCCCAACATTTAAGAAACAGTTAGAACGGTACATGGACAGGACGGGTTTGGAGGGATATGGACCAAGCGCTGGCAGGTGGGACTAGTGTAGATGGGACATGTGGGCCGGTGTGGGCAAGTTGGGCCGAAGGGCCTGTTTCCACACTGTATCACTCTGTGACTAGTGTAGATGGGGCATGTTGGCCGGTGTGGGCAAGTTGGGCCGAAGGGCCTGTTTCCACACTGTATCACTCTGTGACTAGTGTAGATGGGGCATGTTGGGCCGGTGTGGGCAAGTTGGGCCGAAGGGCCTGTTTCCACACTGTATCACTCTACAAGCACTTAGGTTGAAGGAGAGTCTTGTCTTCCACAGCAGGTCAACTTATGGCACTTTCTTCCTACATCTGAAGAGGAATTGGGACCTGAAACATCTCCTGTCCATAAGACCATCAGACATAGGTGCAGAATTAGGCCATTCGACCCATCAGGTCTACTCCGCCATTCCATCATGGCTGATCTATCCCTCCCTCCTAACCCCATTCTCCTGCCTTCTCCCCATAACCCCTGACACCCGCACTAATCAAGAATCTATCTATCTCTGCCTTAAAAATATCCACTGACTTGTGGCCTCCACCGCCGTCTGTGGCAAAGAATTCCACGGATTCACCACCCTCTGACTGAAGAATTTCCTCCTCATCTCCTTTCTAAAGGTGCGTCCTTTAATTCTGAGCCTGGACTCCAAACATTACTGGAAACATCCCATCCCTGCCCACTCTATCCAGGCCTTTCATTGTTTCAATGAGCACCTGTCCAGGTTCTCCCGACATTATTCCTGGCCCCGCTGAGTTACGCCGGCACTTTGTGTCTTTCTCTGGGCAAGAGCATGTTTGACAAAGTCTTGTTTTTCTTATCTTTTAACCTCTTTCTTCCAGCTGTAATCCGGAGATCCCGGAGAAAATGCTCGCTGTCACGGGGAGAACGTACAAACTCCGTACAGACAGCAGCCGAGGTCAGGATTGAACCCGGGTCTCTGGCGCTGTGAGGCAGCAACTCTACCGCTGCGCCACCGTGAGACCGTTTAATTTCAACATAGGCAGGTTTCAATGAGACCCCCCTCTTTAAAAGAGAGTGGTGAGTCTGTGGAATTCTCTGCTACAGAAGGAAGTTGAGGCCAGTTCATTGGCTATATTTAAGAGGGAGTTAGATGTGGCCCTTGTGGCTAAAGGGATCAGGGGGTATGGAGAGAAGGCAGGTACAGGATACTGAGTTGGATGATCAGCCATGATCATATTGAATGGCGGTGCAGGCTTGAAGGGCCAAATGGCCTACTCCTGCACCATTTTCTATGTTTCTATGTTTAGTTTTGAGATACAGTGTGGAAACAGGCCCTTCGGCCCACCGGGTCCGCGCCGACCAGCGATCCCCGCACACTAACACTATCCTACACACACTGGGGACAAATGTACAATTTTTACCAGAAGCCAATTAACCTACACATCTGCAGGTCTTTGGAGTGTGGGAGGAAACCGGAGCACCCGGAGAAAACCCACGCAGGTCACGGGGAGAACGTGCAAACTCCGTACAGACAGCACCCGTGGTCAGGATCGAACCCGGATCTCTGGCGCTGTGAGGCAGCGACTCTACCGCTGCGCCACCGTGCTTGCCGTCATCCTTCGAAACTCTAGCGAGTACAGGCCCAGTGCCGTCAATCGCTCATTGCATGTTGGGGAAGGAACTGCAGATGCTGGTTTAAACCGTAGACACAAAGTGCTGGAGTAACTCAGCGGGACAGGCGGCATCTCAGGGGAGAAGGAACGGGTGACGTTTCGGGTGGGGACCCTTCTTCATTATATGTTAACCCACGCATCCCCAGGATCGTTCTCGTAAGCCTCCTCTGGACCCTCTCACCTTCAGCTCCGTCATGTTGCCCTGTTGGTTAATTTGGCTGCTGGAGATTTCGTCCAGCTGTTTGTTCAGAAATTCCAAAGCACTTTGCAGCTTTGCCTGAAAGAATTGAGTTAACTTTAGAGATCGAAACCGCGCGGAAACAGGCCCTTCGGCCCACCCAGCCCGACGCCATCAAAGACTTGCCCCCCGACCCGCCCCAGTCATTCCCCCTTCTCCCCCGCTCCTGCCCGGCAGAGGGTACAGAGAGATTGAAGGCGTGCACCACCAGACTCAGGAACTGTATCTTCCCCTCTGGTATCAGGGTTAGATGCAGTGCGGACACAGGCCCTTCGGCCCACCGAGGCCGTGCCGACCAGCGGTCACCCCCAGTACACTAGCACTATCTTACACACACCGGTGACAATTTACAGAGGGCGGATTAACCTACAAACCTGCCCGGTCTTTGGGATGTGGGAGGAGACCGGAGCACCCGGAGGAAACCCTCGCGGTCACGGGGAGAACGTGCAAGCTCCGCGCAGACAGCACTTGGAGGAAACCCACGCGGTCACAGGGAGAACGTGCAAACTCCGCGCAGAAAGAACCCGGAGGAAACCCACGCGGTCACGGGGAGAACGTGCAAGCTCCACGCAGACAGCACCCGGAGGAAACCCACGCAGTCACGTGGGAGAACGTGCAAGCTCCGCGCAGACAGCACCCGGAGGAAACCCACGCGGTCACCGGGAGAACGTGCAAGCTCCACGCAGACAGCACCCGGAGGAAACCCACGCGGTCACGCGGAGAACGTGCAAACTCCACGCATTGACCTACGAGCCCGGTAGAAGCAAGGAACTGCTGCTGCTGCGTTGCGCAAAAAAGACACAAAGTGCTGGAGTAACTCAGCGGGTCAGGCTAGCATCTCTGGAGGGCACTGGCAGCCTACAAACCTACATGTCTTCGGGAGTGTGGGAGGAAACCGGAGCACCCAGAAGGAACCCACGCGGTCACGGGGAGAACGGACCAACTCCGTACAGACAGCGCCTGTGGTCAGGATCGAACCCGGGCCCCTGGCGCTGTGAGGCTGCAACTCTACCGCTGCGCCACCGTGCCGCGCTTGGGATGGTTAATTGCCATTTGTCTAAAATTAGGAAAACTTGGGCAGGCTAGATGCAGGAAAAATGTTCCTGATGTTGGGGGAGTCCAGAATCAGGGGTCACACAGTTTAAGAATGAGGGGTCGGCCATTTTGGACTGAGATGAGGAAAATCCTTTTCAGCCAGAGAGTTGTGAATCTGTGGGATTCTCTGCCACAGAAGGCAGTGGAGGCCAATTCACTGGATGTTTTCAAAAGAGAGTTAGATTCGGCTCTTAGGGCTAACGGAATCAAGGGATATGGGGAGAAAGCAGGAACGGGGCACTGATTTTAGTTAATCAGCCATGATCATATTGAATGGCGGTGCTGGCTCGAAGGGCCGAATGGCCTACTCCTGCACCTGTTTTCAATGTTTCTGTGTCTATGAATAATTGCCAAGGACCACCTTTGGGAAACGGATCTTGGATTACAGTTTTCAACTGAGAAAATAGGACTTCATTTATTTAGAGATACAGCGGAAACAGGCCCTTCGGCCCACCGAGTCCGCAAGTCTAAGAGACCAGCTTACAGCCCAGTGGTATGTATATTGACTTCTCTCACTTCAGGTAGCCCCGGCATTCCCTCTCTCTCCATCCCTCCCCCACCCAAGTCGCACCAGCTTCTCGTTCTCACCCAGCAAACAGCTAACAATGGAAACACAAAAGGCTGGAGAAACTCAGCGGGTGCAGCAGCATCTAAGGGGCGAAGGAGATAGGCGACGTTTCGGGTCGAGACCCTTCTTCAGACTGGTTAGGGATCAGGGAAACGAGAGATATAGACAGTGATGTGGAGAGATAAAGAACAATGAATGAAAGATATGCAAAAAAGTATCGATGATAAAGGAAACAGGCCATTGTAAGCTGTTTGTGGTGTGAAAATGAGAAGCTAGTGCGACTTGGGTGGGGGAGAGATAGAGAGAGAGGGAATGCCAGGGCCCGAGGGCTGAGGGAGAGGTGGGGGGGGTGGGGAGGGGAGGAGGCAGCCTGGGTTAACAGAATTGAGAAAATTCAATGTTCAAGCCCAGAGGATGCAGACTCCCCAAGCGGAATATGAGGTGCTGTTCCTCCAACTTGCGGTGTTGCTCACTCTGGCCGTGGAGGAGGCCCAGGACCGAGAGGTCGGATACGGATTGGGAGGGGGAGTCGAAGTGCCGAGCCACCGGGAGGCCGGGTTGGTTATTGCGGACCGAGCGGAGGTGTTCGGCGAAACGATCGCCCAGCCTCCGCTTGGTCTCACCGATGTAGATCAGCTGGCATCTGGAGCAGCGGATGCAGGGACCCAAGCAGTCGTTCCATTTCCGACACCTGCATCTCCTCCAACCTCATCTACTGCATCCGTTGCTCCAGATGCCAGCTGATCTACATCTCTCGTTTCCCGCTGAGTTTCTCCAGCCTTTTGTGTGCCCTCGATTCTCCAGCATCTGCAGTTCCTTCTTAAACGGCCAACAATGGCCTGTTCCCTTTATCATCGTTACTTTGTTCCACATCTTTCATTCATTTGTTCTTGATCTCTCCACGTCACCGTCTGTATCTCTGGTTTCCCTCTTCCCCTGACTCTCAGTCTGAAGAAGGGTCTGGACCCGAAACGTCAACCATTCCTTCTCTCCAGAGATGCTGCCTGTCCCGCTGAGTTTTTTGTGTCTGTCACGTGATTACAGTGTATTTGACCATTTCCCGACCCCATTCTTTCAAATCATCAGGGGGAAGGCAGGAGAATGGGTTTGGGAGGGAGAGATAGGTCAGCCATGATTGAATGGAGGAGCGGACTCGATGGGCCGAATGGCCTAATTCTGCTCCTATCACGTACAAACTCCTGGCTGCCTCTCCCATATATCACATCAGCGATCAGGTCTCGAGGAACTGAGCTATAGGGGGAGGCTGGGCAGCCTTGTACTCTATTCCTTGGAGCGCAGGAGGATGAGGGGTGATCTTATAGGGGTGTATAAAATCATGAGAGGAATAGATCGGGTATTTTACCCAGAGTAGGGGAGTCAAGAACCAGAGGTCATAGGTGCAAGGTGAAAGGGGAAAAAAAGATTTAATAGGAACCTGAGGGGTAACTTTTTCACACAGAGGGTGGTGGGTGTATGGAACGGGCTGCTGGAGGAGGTAGTTGAGGCTGGGACTATCCCAACGTTTAAAAGGCATTTGGACAGGTACATGTATAGGACGGGTTGAGAGGGATATGGGCCAAACGCAGGCATACTTTCAAAAGAGAGCTAGATAGGGCTCTTAAAGATAGCGGAGTCCGGGGATATGGGGAGAAGGCAGGAACGGGGTACTGATTGGGGATGATCAGCCATGATCACATTGAATGGCGGTGCTGGCTCGAAGGGCCCAATGGCTGACTCCTGCACCTGTTGTCTATTGTCTATTGACTAGGACATGGGTCGGCATGGACAAGGTGGGCTGAAGGGCCTGTTTTCCTGCTGCATGACTTACTTCAGGTTGGTCTGGAGGCCTGCACAGTGCTCATATCCCGCCTATTTTCATTGCAGGATGAGAGGGGATCTCATTGAAACATACAAGATTGTTAAGGGCTTGGACACACTAGAGGCAGGAAACATGTTCCCGATGTTGGGGGTGTCCAGAACCAGGGGCCACAGTTTAAGAATAAGGGGTAGGCCATTTAGAACGGAGACACTGTGGAAACACTTTTTCTCACAGAGAGTGGTGAGTCTGTGGAATTCTCTGCCTCAGAGGGCGGTGGAGGCCGGTTCTCTGGATGCTTTCAAGAGAGAGTTAGATAGGGCTCTTAAAGATAGCGGAGTCAGGGGGATATGGGGAGAAGGCAGGAACGGGGTACTGATTGGGGATGATCAGCCATGATCACATTGAATGGCGGTGCTGGCTCGAAGGGCCGAATGGCCTCCTCCTGCACCTATTGTCTATTGTCTATTGTCTATTGTAATGCGGTGTGGGTGAAATAGTTTACCCGCGGGCAGGGTCTGCCGGCAATGCCGCTGCCTCTGAAAGCGCCAGAGCCCCGGGTTCCAGCCCGCCCTCACCGTGCCGGCGCGCTGCCTCTGTGGAGTTTGCACGTTCTCTCGCTTTTACCCAGTTCCCATCTTTGAACGGGGGATCTGCTTAAAGTGTCCCGAGTAAATGTGTGGAGAATTTTAAAATGGGATCTTGCCACCATCCCATTATAGAAACATAGAAACATAGAAAATAGGTGCAGGAGTAGGCCATTCGGCCCTTCGAGCCTGCACCGCCATTCAATATGATCATGGCTGATCATCCAACTCAGTATCCCGTACCTGCCTTCTCTCCATACCCCCTGATCCCCTTAGCCACAAGATATATCATTATCTTTTGCCTCATTATCCTAGATATAAGGAGGTTTCCAAGGGATGTGGCTCGATATTCGCGCGATGTTTAGCGCGATATTCTCTCCCCTCCCCCCCCCCCTTTCCCCACAACCCTGTGCTAATTGAATATTGTACCCACTAATCTAGATTCATCTGAATAGACTTCAAAGAAGGTTTGTTTTGGGATGGGTGTCAAAAGGGGCTAGCACGGACTGCAAGGGCCGAAGTGTCGGATCGAGCCTTTCGGTGGAAAGGCACAAAGTGCTGGATAAACTCAGCTGGGTCGGGCAGCACCTCTGCAGGACGCGTCGGATCGAGACCCTACTGTCCATGTCCCCCAGAGATGCTGCCTGACCCGCTGGGTTACTCCAGCCCTTTGTGCCTTTACAAGGAAGGGCCGAAGGGTCTGCTGATACTAGCCCCCACCCTAATTTTTACGTTTTCCCTGTGGGGGGCACAAAGGATCTGCTTTTACCCCCCCCCCCCCCATATTTTGCTGTTTCTGGTCTCCAAATCTGAGGAAGGACATTATTGCCATAGAGGGAGTGCAGAGAAGGTTCACCAGACTGATTCCTGGGATGTCAGGACTGTCTTATGAACAAAGACTGCATAGACTCGGTTTATACTCTCTAGAATTTAGGAGATTGAGAGGCGATCTTATAGAAACTTACAAAATTCTTAAGGGGTTGGACAGGCTAGATGCAGGAAGATTGTTCCCGATGTTGGGGAGGTCCAGGACAAGGGGTCACACAGTTTAAGGATAAGGGGGAAGTCTTTTAGGACCGAGATGAGAAGGACTTTTTTCACACACAGAGTGGTGGGTCTCTGGAACTCTCTGCCACAGAGGGTAGCTGAGGCCAGTTCATTGGCTATATTTAAGAGGGAGTTAGTTGTGGCCCTTGTGGCTAAGGGCATCAGAGGGTATGGAGAGAAGGCAGGTACGGGATACTGAGTTGGATGATCAGCCATGATCATATTGAATGGCGGTGCAGACTCGAAGGGCCAAATGGCCTACTCCTGCACCTAATTTCTATGTTTCTATGTCTCTCTTGAGAGGGCCGAAGGGTCTACTGCTACTATCCCCTAATATTTCTGTCTATCCTTAGAAGGCCAAAAGGTTTCCTGCTCTCCCCCAAAGTTTGTATCTTCCCTGGGAGGCCAAAGGGTCTATCGCTGCACCCCCCCCCCCCCCGAATGCCTGTGTCTTTGCTACCCCCCCCCTCCAATGTTTGTGCCTTTATTGGGAAGGGCCGAAGGGTCTGTTGTACTACCCCTATTTTTGTGTATTTCCTTAGAAGGCCGAATAACTGCTACCCCCTCCCCATTTCTTATGCCTTTCCTGGAAGGGTCTCCTGCTATTTCCCAATTCTGGGACATTACTGGACGGGCTGAAGGATCTCCTACTATCCCCTCCAATTCTATGACGTTCCCAGAAGGGCTGAAAGGTCTCCTGCTACCCCCCCCCCCCCCCACCCCCCCCATCCCATCCCAAAAATTATGGGGAGTTCTCAGAAGGGCCGAAAGGTCTCCTGCTACCCCCTCCCAACCCACCAATTCTGGGAATTTCCTGGTCGGGCCAAAGGGTCTCTCCTGCTACCCCCCCCCCCCCCCCCAATTCTAGGGCGTTCTCGGAAGAGCCGGTCTCCTGCCATCCCACCAATTCTGGGACTTTCCCGGAAGGGCCAAAGGGTCTCTGCTGCTATCCCCCCATTTCTGGGACTTTTCCGGAAGGCCGAAAGGTCTCCTGCTAATCCATCTCATATCACCAATTCTGGGATGTTCCCGGAAGGGCCGAAAGGTCTCTCCTGTTATCCCCCCAATTCTGGTATGTTCCCAGAAGGGCTGAAAGGGTCTCCTACTACCCCCTCCCAACCCACCAATTCTGGGACTTTTGCGGAAGGACCGAAGGGTCTCCTGCTATCCCCCCCAATTCTGGGACATTCCCTAAAGGGCCAAAGGGTCTCTCCTGCTACCCCCTCCCATCACACCAATTCTGGGGCATTTCCAGAAGGGCTGAAAGGTCTCCTGAATTCCCACCAATTCTGGGATGTCCCTGGTTGGGCCAAAGGGTCTCCTGCTATCCCCTAATTCTGGGAAGTTCACTGGCCGAAGGGTCTCTCTGGTTATCCCCCCAATTCTGGGACTTTCCCAGAAGGGCCAAAGGGTCTCTCCTGCTACCCCCTCCCATCCCACCAATTCTGGGACGTTCCCAGCAGGTTCGAAGGGTCTCCTGCTACCCCTCCAACCCCCCCATCCCATCATTTCTGGGGCGTTTCCAGAAGGGTCGGTCTCCTTCTACCCCCTCCCACCCCACCAATTCTTGGACGTTCCTGGAAGGGCTGAAGGGTCTCCTGCTATCCCCCAGATTCTGGGACGTTCCCGGCAGGGCCCAAGGGTCTCTCCTGTTATCCCCTCCCAATACTGGGACATCCCTGTAGGGCCAAATGTTCGCTGCTATCCCCCTGAATTCTGGGATGTTCCCAGAAGGGCCAAACGATCTCCTGCTACCCCCTCCCAACCCCCCAATTATGGGACTTTCCTGGTCGGGCCAAAGGGTCTCTTCTGTTATCCCCAATCCGGGACTTTCCCGGGCCGAAGGGTCTCCTGCAACCCACTCCCATCCCACCAAATCTGGGACTTTCTCAGAAGGGTCAAAGGATCTCCTGCTATCCCCCAATTCTGGGATGTTCTCGGAAGGGAAGTCCAGGACAGGGGGTCACAGTTTAAGGATAAGGGGGAAGTCTTTTAGGACCGAGATGAGAAAAACATTTTTCACACAGAGAGTGGTGAGTCTGTGGAATTCTCTGCCACAGAAGGTAGTTGAGGCCAGTTCATTGGCTATATTTAAGAGGGAGTTAGATGTGGCCCTTGTGGCTAAAGGGATCAGGGGGTATGGAGAGAAGGCAGGAACAAGATACTGAGTTGGATGATCAGCCATGATCATATTGAATGGCGGTGCAGGCTCGAAGGGCTGAATGGCCTACTCCTGCACCTATTGTCTATGTTTCTATGTTTACTCCCTCCCATCCCCCTGAATTCTGGGATGTTCCCAGAAGGGCCGAAAGGTCTCTCCTGCTATCCCCCACCAATTCTGGGACGTCCCCAGAAGGACCGAAGGATCTCTCCTGCTATCCCACCAATTCTGGGACATTCCTGATCGGGCCGAAGGGGTCTCTCCTGCTATCCCCCCACCAATTCTGGGACATTCCCAGAAGGGCCGAAGGATCTCTCCTGCTATCCCACCAATTCTGGGACGTCCCCAGAAGGGCCGAATGGTCTCTCCTGCTATCCTACCAATTCTGTGACATTCCTGATCGGGCCAAAGGGGTCTCTCCTGCTATCCCCCCCACCAATTCTGGGACGTCCCTAGAAGGACCGAAAGGTCTCTCCTGCTATCCCCCACCAATTCTGGGACGTTCCCAGAAGGGCCGAAAGGTCTCTCCTGCTATCCCACCACCAATTCTGGGACGTTCCCGGAGAGGGCCGAAGGGTCTCCTGCCACCCCGTCCCATCCCACCAATTTTGGGCCTTTCCAGGAAGGGCCGAAGGATCTCTCCTGCTATCCCACCAATTCTGGGACGTTCCTGGTCGGGCCGAATGGTCTCTCCTGCTATCCCCCCCACCAATTCTGGGACGTTCCCGGAGAGGGCCGAAGGGTCCCCTGCCACCCCGTCCCATCCACCAATTTTGGGCCTTTCCAGGAAGGGTCTCCCCTGCTATCCCACCACCAGCCAGCAAGGCAGACAGACAGACAGACAGACCCCGGCCCCCAGACTACTCGCCCGGTACATCTCGGCCACGTCCTTGAGCGGGCTGATCTTGTGGTCCTTGTGCTCCTGGGACACGGCGCACACCACGCAGATCGCCGTCTTGTCCGTCTCGCAGAAGAGCTTGAGCTTCTCGTCGTGCAGGGGGCAGCGGGGGTCCCCCCCGGGCTCCTTGGGCTTCTGGCTCAGCTTGCGGACGCTCTCCACCATGTTGGCCGCGAACCGGTTCAGCCTGATGTTGCGCTGCGGGAACTCCTCCCGGCACTTGGGGCAGGAGATGCTGCCGCTCTGCTTCTCCCAGTAGTCCAGGATGCAGTTCTTGCAGAAGTTGTGGCCGCAGTCGATCATCACCGGCTCCCTGTAAAAATCCAGGCAGATCGAGCAGATGGCCTCGTTGATTATGTTCTCCAATTCTCTCTCCGAAGCCGTGTCCATCCTTCCAACACTGCCCTGGGAAAGTTGCCCACCAATTTGGCGATCTTTCTTCTCCCCTCTCTCACTATCTCTCTCTCTCTCTCTCCCCCCTCTCCCTTCCCCCCCTCTCCCTCTCTTTCCCTCGATTTCCCTCTCACTTCTCACTCTTACTCTCTCTCTCTCCCTCTCACTTCTCACTTTCTCTCTCTCTCTCTCCCTCTCCCTCTCCTTCTCACTCTCTCTCTCTCTCTCTCTCTCTCTTTCTCCCTCTCCCCTCTCTCTTCCTCGTTCCCT
>CAUPSL010000345.1:0-143531 GCA_963514005.1 Raja brachyura
CCCCCCTCTCCCCCCCCCCTCTCTCCCCCCCCTCTCTCCCCCCCCTCTCTCCCCCCCCTCTCTCCCCCCCCTCCCCCCCCTCTCCCCCCCTCTCCCCCCCCCTCTCCCCCCCCCTCTCCCCCCCCCTCTCCCCCCCCTCTCCCCCCCCCCTCCCCCCTCCCCCCCCCTCTCCCCCCCCCTCTCCCCCCCCTCTCCCTCCCCCCCCCTCCCCCCCCTCCCCCCCCTCCCCCCCCTCCTCCCCTCTCCCCCCCCCTCTCTCCCCCCCCCCCTCCTCCCCCCTCTCTCCTCCCCCCCCTCTCTCCTCCCCCTCTCTCCTCCCCCTCTCTCCCCCCCCTCTCTCCCCCCCCTCTCTCCCCCCCTCTCTCCCCCCCCTCTCTCCCCCCCCTCTCTCCCCCCCCTCTCTCCCCCCCCCTCTCTCCCCCCCCCTCTCTCCCCACCCCCTCTCCCCACCCCCTCTCCCCCCCCCCCCTCCTCCCCTCCTCCCCCCCTCCCCCCCCCCTCTCTCCTCCCCCCCTCTCTCCTCCCCCCCCACGCCCCGTCATCTCAGTCCGAAAAGACTTCCCCTTTATCGTTAAACTGTGACCCCTTGTTCTGGAGTTCCCCAGCATCGAGAAACAATCTTCCTGCGTCTAGCCTGTCCAACCCCTTAAGAATTTTGTAAGTTCCATCAAACTTTTCCCCTCTCACCTTGTAGCTATGCCTTGTGGTGATGGACATTTCCACCCCTGGCGGAAAAGCTTCTGGCTGCTTACCCATTTTATGCCCCTCATAATTTTATATACGTCTATTACGTCTCCCCTCTACTTCTGTGTTCCAGTCTAAGTCTTTCCAACCTCTCCCTATAGGTGACTCTCTCTAACCTAGGCAGCATTTTGGTAAACCTCCTGGTAAAACACTAAAGCTTCCACATCTTTCCTGTAATGGGGTGACCAGAACTGCACGCAATGCTCCAAATGTGGCCGAACTAAAGTCCTATAGAACTGCATCATGACTTCTTGACTCTTCTATTCGATGCCCCGATCAACGAAGTAAAGCATGACATATGCCTTCATTACCACTCTTTCTACTTGTGTTGCCAAAATACTGAATTAAAGGTCAAGGCCCTGAACTCAAGTTGTTGAATCTTGTTTGAGAACCTGAGTTCTCAAAAAAGGATATTGATTGATAAATCAAAAACTGCATTCTTTTAACTTTTCAGATGCAGTTTTTAAGAGCCCTGGAATCCGATACATCACTGAGAACCTGATCAAGAAATTGTCAAAACAAGAACAGTTGAGTTCTGTCCAGTCCCTCAATCTTTGCCTATCGAAAGCAGGAGGGAAGAAGTTCAAGGTAATACATAGGATTAAGTGCATTGATATAATTATTCAAAAGATTAAAGGGGAAAAGATTTAATAGGAATCTGAGGGGTAACTTTTTCACACACAGGGTGGTGGTTGTATGGAACAAGCTGCCAGAGGAGGTAGTTGAGACGGGGACTATCCCAACATTTAAGAAACAGTTAGACAGGTACATGAATAAGGCAGGTTTGCACCAATATGGACCAAACGTGGGCAGGTGGAACTAGTGTACCTGGGACATGTTGGCCGGTGTGGGCAAGTTAGGGTGAAGGGCCTGTTTCCACACTGTATGACTCGCCTGAATTAGGTTGCTGAAAAATATGAATTATATTCCATTTGAATTGAAATGCTGGGGGGAAGAGGGAGGGGGGGGTAGAGGGAGTGAGGGGGGGGGAAGAGGGAGTGAGGGAGGGGGAAAGAGGGAGGGGGGGAAAGAGGGAGGGGGGGGAAAGAGGGAGGGGGGGAAGAGGAGGGGGAAGAGGGTGGAGTGGACGTCTCGATGGCTGCTGCTGCTCTCCTCCCAGCTGGGGAGAAGGATGAGGGAGGGTGGGCTGAAGGTAGGGTGAGGGGAGGAAGGGCTGAGGGTAGGGTGAGGGGAGAGGGGGATGAGGGAGGGAGGGGGATAGAGAGGGAGAGAAGGAGGGGGGGAAAAGAGGGAGGAAGTGGGGTAGAGGGGTGGTGGAGTGTATGGAGGTAGGGAGGGGGATAGAAGGGGTCCGGGGTGATGGGCAAGGTGGGATGAGGGGGGGAGAGTAGAGGGAGAGGGGGGCAGGAAGGGGTGGGATGGATTTGATGAAAGGGGGATAGGCGTGAGTGGTGGAATATTGCGTTGGGGAACGGGTTGCATTGGGGGGGCCAGGCCTCTCGTGTGACAGAAACCCAACGGATCCCACTTAATCTAGTCTTCCTTATAATTTTCAAATTTCCAACAACAGGTATGAACATTAGATTTTCCAATATTAGGTAGCTCCCTCACCAACCCCTCTTAAAAGTTAAGAGAAAAGGCTGATGGTTAATGATGCCTTGCTAAAATAACAATAGAAGATAGATTTTAAATTTCCTCAGACTGACATTGTACTAAACAAAATAATGTTTCAAGACATTCTGGTAACTGGATTTGAATGTTCATTTTAGTCAAACTTATAAGCTCATCATATTTTACTCAGCAGTAAACTATTTGCATTTTATTTGGGAATTTATTTGGGGAAAGAAAAATTGTGAAAATGTTGTGTATGGATGCGTTCATTGAGGAGTAAGTACCAATAAAAACAGTATTTAACGTCCTAATTCCTGCAACTATTAGCAAACTAAGTCATAATAATGTTTTGTGTTTAGTTTATAGAAAAGCTAGAAAAATGTGACCATCTACTTGTCCTGAATTTGAACAATAATATGATTGAGAAAATAGAAAAACTGGACAAACAATTGAAGCTACGTGAACTTAGTCTTTCATACAATCGAATCCGGTGAGTAACAAAAGATGCATACATCCACAAAGTAAACGGAGAAACAAGATTAAACTCTTGATTGAATGGGGCATTTTATATAAGCTAAAGACAAAAAGTGATTCATTCACTATTTGATAAGTAAGACAAATGTCAAGATTTATTCTTAATAGTATGAACCATAGTTTTATTCTATGGTGCATTATATTGGAGGTCTTTGCATACCTAATCAGATGATACATTTCATGTCTTGACTTTTCAAAATCCAAAATCAACTTTTTCCTGCATATAGTAAAATTGAAGGTCTGGAGCACATGGTAAACCTTCAGAATCTGATGCTTGCTGGGAATTACATTGAACAAATTCCTGCATGGGTTGGAAAGAAGTTGCGATCTCTTCGTGTCCTCAGCCTCAAACAGAACAATATTACACTGGTAGGTTAATTTCATTTATCAGTAACACAAACCATTTTATTATTAATTATATTTTGAAAGTTTGAAGAAAAATCGGGTCAAGGAGAATGTTATATTTGTCTGATGCGAGCTAACAGAAGATTAAAGGTAGACAAAAATGCTGGAGAAACTCAGTGGGTGAGGCAACATCTATGGAATGAAGGAAAGGCAACTTTTTGGGTCGAGACCCTTCTTCAGACTATGTACTAGTTAGCTTTTACAGGATCCAACTTTTAAGAAATACACTAGGTTTCAATATGTGGAAAAACAAGTAACATTTTGGGAAACTGATCATAACCATTTCATTGCATTGATGAAAAACAACTGACCTGAAATGTTAATTCTATCTGAACAATTCTAGCATTTCATGTTATGATTTCGCAATGATATCATGCCACCTTGACCTGTTTCAAGGAAAACAGTAATAAAAAACATGTGTAAGTTCAAATAATGGGAGTTGGGCAGTGAGATCTAATGATGCAAATTAAATGCCAAACTTTATGAAGCACATATAAGATGAATCTCCAATTATCGGGAGTACTTTATTTCTTCTTTACATTTTGATTACAGTCCTGGCCATAACATTTCCGTTTAAAGTCGTTTGCAATATGAAAATGTTGTTTCTGTTTAGACAAAAATAATAATTTCATTGACTTCATAGCTTCACATTTGATGTACTTCCTAATTGTTTTTCTGTTTTGACTTAGCTTCAAGATATATCCAAACTGAAATCTTTGAAAGAGTTGACTTCACTAATCCTGACAGATAATCCTTTAGCTAGTCTTCCACATTATCGACAGTATGTCATATATCACTTACGCTCTTTGAACTATTTGGATGGGCGACCAATAACTTTCCAGGAAAGGCAAGAGGCTCACGACCGATTTCACTTGGGTAAAATCATATATTATTTTATGCTAATAGTAATTCTATTTTATTTTAAATTCCTTCATGCGATGTAAATGTCATTGGAAATGCTAATAATTTATTGTCCATCACTTATTATCCCAGAACTAAAAAGACATTTAAAGACGTTGGTAGTCTGGAGTTGTAGGAGGGAAGATGTCCCTCTCGAAGATAATAAGGTTTTACAATCTTCCAATATTTTCAGGGTCATCATTCCTACAACTAGTTTTAAAAACAAAAATAGTTATCTAAATGTTGTGGTGGAATGGTACGCTAAGCCTTGGGTGTTAGTTTTAGTAAATCTGGCAGTTCCGGAACTTCCGGTTGGCGCCATGGAGTAAGTGGAAGTCGCGCCATTCCAGCTCCGTTAAAAACTGAAGAAAAAACGGGGGTAAAGGGGTCAACTAAACTTGCTTACCGCAGGAGAACGACTGTGAACGGCTCCGGTAGCGTTGAAAAGGTGCGTGACGTCATCAGGCGCGCGACTTTAATAAGAAAATAAGATGCAACGCTCCCCCCCCCACCGGTGGAAAAAGACCTTCAAGAAAGGAAGTAGGCCCCGCTGGAGCCCTGAGCTCGAGTTTGGCTGCTTCCCAAGAGGAGATCTCACAGAGGAAAACTGAAATGGAGGAACTTAAAAACACCATCCTAGGTGAGATGAAGAAAATGCTTAAAGAAATGAAGAAGGAGTATAAAGATGAAATAAAAACTTTTAAGAGCAGATATTCTGGTGTTTCATGAGAAAATTAAAGATGAATTAAAAAAAGAAGTTATAGAGACGGTAAAGATTATGATGAGCGAATGGAAAGAAAAGGCTGACGCTGAGTTACAAAACCAAATGGTGGAGGTAAACGACAAAGTTGCTGGGATGGAAAGAATGCTGGATGAGAAGATAGATCCTATTTTAACCTCGCTCGACCAACAAAATGATGCAATTAAAGAGCTAACTGAGCTTGCAGCATCAAATACTAAGGAGAGAGAGAAGCTCCGCTCCGAGAACAAACGTCTATCAGAATTATTACGCAAAATAAATGAGAAATGTATCGATTTGGAGGGACGTCAAAGGCGTAAGAATTTGCGTATAATTGGATTGAGCGAGGGTCGTGAGGGAAATCAAGACCCTCGAAGATTTGTTGCAAAACTCCTAAAGGACATTTTGAATTTGGATCAAGAACTCCTGTTGGGGCGTGCACACAGGGCATTAAGACGGGCTCCTAGGAGAGATGCACCCCCAAGACAAATGATTGTAAAGGTGGCTTATGATCATGTTTTTGAAGACATGATGAAGATAATAATACGTAAGAAAAATCTTAAATACGAAGGGGATAATATTAGCATCTTCAGAGATTACCCTGCGGAAGTGGCCAAGAGAAGATCTTTATTCACAGAAACAAGAGGTATTCTGAGGAATATAAAGGATATAAAGGATCTGAGATATGGCCTGATGTACCCAGCAACATTAAGAGTAACCTACAACAATAAGGAGTACCGTTTCGTTAAACATACAGAAGCACTGGAATTCGCTCGAAACATACTGAAGAAAACAGAAGAGGAAGAAGAACAAGAGGAAGAAGAAGACGACTGAACTTTTATTACCCACCTGCGGTTATGAATTATCCATGGAGAGAGAGGAGGAATAATGGACACGGACTTTAATTTTGGTTTAAAGAGAAATGGATAGATTACTAATAAATAAATTAGTACATAATAGTCATAGTTTTGTATTAACTATCCCTTAAAAATGTCAATTATTCCCCTAACATAGTATCACTTATCCCCCTAACATAGTATCACTTATCATAACATTAATCACAATAGATACTAGTAATATGAATTATCACTAAGTATATAAATTTAGTACCCCACCCCAATATATGCAGCACTCAAGATAGGAGCTGGAACTATTAACATCTTTTTTTTTTAAACGGAAGTCCGTAGATTAGTAGCCACGCTAGTGTGGCTTACACTAACACACACTACACTATATATAGGTGTAGTTACTTTTTTTTCCGGGCACTTTATTAACACCCTTCACTTCACTTTTACTCACATCTTTTATTATTTTTTGTATATTAGATATTTGATTCTATATTATATATTATATGAATATATTTATGATTGGTATTATATAATTAGTTTAAGGAGACGTGTATATGGAATAGTAAGACATATATTAATTTTCATCGATCCAATGTTTGGGTATAATGTTGAGTTGGATGGGCCGAGACGGCTACTCCAATATAAACCACCCTAATAGTAAAATGCAAGACATTAATGTGAAGACTGGGGGTGATGGAATCACCTTCTGTAGTTGGAATGTTAAGGGAATTAATGAACCAATTAAAAGAGGTAAGGTGTTAGCCCAATTAAACAGATTGAAATCAGATGTCACTTTTCTTCAAGAGACCCACCTCAAAAAAGATGCTCGACACAGATTAACAGCTAAATGGATTTCGAAAGTGTATCACTCTTCATTTATACATAAGTCTAGAGGGGTAGCAATAATTATTCGTAAAGGTATACCTTTTAAACAAAGCTCTATAATAGAGGATACAGAGGGTAGATATGTAATAATTACAGGGGAATTATACTCTAAGAAAGTAATCCTTATGAATATATATGCCCCTAACTTTGATAATCCATTATTTTTTAAGAAAATATTTAATAATATCCCTATATCTACTCAATATAACTTAATAATTGGGGGTGATTTTAATTGTACTTTAGATAACTATTTAGATAGATCTTCAACGAAAAGGAAAGCTATCTCTAAGTCAAGTAAACTTATAAATTATTTTATTAGTACAGCAAATGTTAAGGATATCTGGAGAATAGATAACCCATCGGGACGAGAATATTCTTTTTTCTCGCCTGTATTCGGAACTTATTCGAGGATAGATTATTTTTTAATAGATTCAAAATTACTTCCATTTACGTTTGATGCAAAATATCATAATATTATTATTTCGGATCACGCTCCACTAACATTTAAGATAAAATTAAAAGATATAATTAATAAAACTCCTAACTGGAGGCTTAATCCCCAAATATTAAAGGACAAGGCTTGTTATGATTACTTGGTAAAACAGATTAAATTATTTTTTGAAACTAATGACAAACCTGAAATTTCACCATCACTTCTTTGGGATACATTTAAAGCATTTATGCGCGGTGCAATAATATCAGCACAAGCATATTTTAACAAAGAAAATAGAAAGACGGAACAAAAGTTGGAAAAGGAGATAAAACAATTAGATATTGAAAATACAAAATATCCTTCCAAAGTGTTAAGTAATAAAATTGCAATATTAAAATATAAACTAAATAAAATATACTCTAATCAAGTAATTAAACTTTTTCAACAAACTAAACAAGTGCATTTTGAATTTGGAGATAAACCACAAAAATTGTTGGCACGACAACTCAGAAAACGAGATGATGAAAAAATGATACATAGAATTAGATCTGAGCATGGAAATATATCGACCTTACCAAAAGACATTAATGATATATTTTTACAATATTATCAAAATCTTTATTCATCTAAATTAACAGGACAAACAGATGGAATGGAAACATTCCTACAAAAATGTAATATTAACAGCTTAGATCAGGAAGGTAGAGACTTGTTAAACGCTGATATATCAGTAAAAGATATTGAAGAATCAATTGGATCGTTAAATAATGGAAAAGCTGCGGGCCCTGATGGCCTGAGTGCAGAATTTTATAAGAAATTTCAAGATCTGATTTCTCCAAGATTACAAACAGTGTATAAATATACATATGAACAAGGAAAATTACCGGAATCTTTAAATGAATCTACAATTACACTTATTCCTAAGGTTGACAAGGATTTGGAAGACCCTGGATCATACAGAGCAATTGCTCTTTTAAATACAGATCAAAAAATATTAGCTAAAGTTTTATCTCGGAGATTAATTTTGGTGATCACTAAAATGATACATCATGATCAAACAGGTTTTATTCCAAAACGTTATTCATCCCACAATTTGAGACGATTCAATATTATATACTCAAAAAGAGTATGTGATACGGAATTAGCTGTTATATCCTTAGATGCAGAAAAAGCATTCGATCAGGTTGAATGGCCATATTTATTTAAAATAATGGAGAAATTCCAATTGGGGGATAGATTTTGTAAATGGGTAAGAATTCTATATTCGAATCCTACTGCAAGAATATTAACTAACCAAATATTATCAGCTAAATTTAAGCTTTATAGGGGTTGTAGACAAGGATGTCCGCTATCGCCTTTGTTATTCGCTCTGGTGATAGAGCCTTTAGCTGAAAGGATTAGATCTGAACCAGAAATATATGGATATAATACTGATACTACAACTAATAAAATATCTCTATACGCAGATGATGTATTAATTTATATTACAAAACCGGAGATTAGTATTCCTAAGCTATTTAATGTTATAACTAAATTTAGTACATTTTCTGGATATAGAGTTAATTGGAATAAAAGTGATATTATGCCTATAACTGGAATAAAATCAAATATATTACAACAATATCCACTAAAAATAGTTACAGACAAATTTAAATATTTAGGAATTAATGTATCTAAATACTATAACTCATTAATTAAATCTAATTATCCTCAATTATTAAATAAACTTAGAAAAAATATTTTATATTGGAAAACACTTCCTATATCTATGATTCGTAGAATAAATGCTATAAAAATGTTTTTTTTACCACAACTGTTATATTTGTTTCAAGCTATTCCCTTTTATCTCCCAAAAACTTTTTTTTTTTTAATTGATAACATTGTTAATAGTTTTATCTGGGACTATAAAAATCATAGAATAAGTAAAAAACATTTATGTAAATCCAAGATAAATGGAGGATTAGCACTCCCAAATTTTTTGTATTATTTCTGGGCAGTTCAGATTAAGAATATGAATTTTTGGTGGGTAAATTTGGATCATGAACCAATGTGGTTAAAGATGGAAAAGGAAGATTGTTTACCTTTTAATGTAGGTTCGATTCTTTTTGCGCCAAGGGAAGTACAAAAAAAATTTATAGGGACAACCCTATAATTCATAGTAATAGACGCATTTGGAAACAAATAGTTAAGACTTTACATTTAGATAATTTGTCACTTAACCTACCAATTATGAATAACCCTTTATTTAAACCCTCTATATTAGATAGGGGGTTTAGACATTGGGATGATTTAGGAATTAAAATGATAGAACACCTTTACAGAAAAGGAAAATTTCTTTCATTTCAGGAGTTACAAGATATCTATGGATTACCATCACATAATTTGTTTAGGTATTTACAAATTAGAGATTATATTAAGTCAAACACACAAGATTATAAAAATAAAGAACCAGGATTATTAGATGAACTGTTTAACAAGCACCCAAATACAGAAAAATTAATAGCTTATATATACAATATTATTTTGGATAGGGAGAATCCAACAACAGAAAAATATCGACAAGCATGGGAAAATGAAATAGGTTTTTCTATAACAAAAGAAACTTGGGAAGAAAGTTTACAATGTATACATCGTTGTTCGTTAAATGCTAGGCATACATTGATACAATTTAAAGTATTATATAGATTACATTATTCGAAAACCAAATTAAATAGAATTTTTCCTAACATTTCTTCTATTTGTGATAAGTGTCAGAATTTAGAAGCCAATTTAACACATAGTTTTGTAATGTGTTCAAAACTTAATTATTATTGGATAGAAATCTTTAGAGTTATCTCTGAAGTTCTTAGAGTTAAACTGGATCCAGATCCAAAGTTAATAATATTAGGAATTCCGGACTCAAAATTGGTATTAACAGTAAATCAAAGAAATTTCTTTGATTACTGTTTGATAATAGGGAAAAAAAGAAATTTTGGAAGGGAACATTATCCCCCACAATTAAAATGTGGACAGCAGAGATGTCGGAGACGTTGCATTTGGAAAGAATTAGATTTGTCCTAATGGACAAATATGAAATCTTTGAACAGATATGGTCTCCATATATACAATATTTGAAGGGGTAGCTGTTCTTGGCATCACAACTCAATGGGTACCCGACAGGATTTGATGAAAATAATTCATTTTCAAACTGGGATTTGTATACATGTCTCTATTGATATTATCATTTGTAATAGTTTTATTTACAATATATTTTGTTGTTTCTCTTTTATATATAATACTTTTTACTGTTTTAAAAAAATATATATATTAATTGTTTTTTTTCTTTCTTTTTTTATATATAATCAAATTCATTATTTAATCACAACCTTTATTGATTTAAAACCTATTCTTTTTTCTTTTTCTCTCTATTTCTAAAAAACAGAAGATAATAATAATCAATGTGATATTTGTATAAATACCGAATTAAGTTGGTATTTGTAAATTTGTTTTAGCATTGTGAAATACTTACTTCTAATAAAAATATTATTAAACAAAAACAAAAAAAACTGGCAGTTCCCAAGTTATGTAAGAATGCAAGGGTGGCACAGTGGCGCAGCAGTAGAGCTGCTGCCTTACACCGCCAGAGACCCGGGTTCGACCCTGATTATGGGTGCTGTCTGTACGGAGTTTGCACGTTCTCCATGTGACCGCGTGGCTTTTCTCTGGGTGCCGCGGTTTACTCCCACATTTCAAAGGCGTGCGGGTTTGTAGGTTAATTAGCTTCCGTAAATTGTCCGAGAGTGTAGGGTAGAACATGGGTGATTCTTGGTCGGCACAGGCTCGGTGGGCCAATTTGGTCCAAAGGCCTGCTTCCATGCTATATATCTAAACTAAGTATAACTTCTGAAGACTGTTCCTGAAGAGTGTGAACTGATTTTTCCCTGGTTCATTTCATATAGCTAACTATATTGCTTTGCTCTCCATACACTTGCTATAATTATTGTATCATCACTCATACACTACTCATATTCTTTATTCAGTCGCTAATAGGAACCAAGAACCAGAGGACAACGGTTTAAGATGAGAGGGGAAAGATTTTCACAAAGGGTATTCGGTAAGCTTTCAGACAAAGTAGTTGAGGCAGGTACTTATCACAACTTATAAGACACTTGGACAGGTGTATGAATAGGAAAGATTTGGAAGGGTATAGGCCGAATGCAGGCAGGTTGGACTAGTGTGGATGGTTGGCATGGGTAAGTTGGGCCGAAGGATCTTTTTCCCTGCTGTATGACTATTAATGAATACCAGGAAACATTTTCTTCTTATTATTGTCGTGAAAATTTACATAAAGTTTGTAAAGTTTCCATAAGTCTGATTGTCTGTAACCCAGGGTGTCGCTGGATAACCAATATGGCAATCAGTAGACGGGTAGAAATGTATCCTTGATTCCACAAGGATTAATTGTATGATATGCTACATGAAATGCACTAAATTTCTAAAATTTGGTTTCATTGACTTCATTGGAATCAAGTTTCAGAAACTGAGTAAAAATAGTCTTGAATATGTCACGTTGCAGTCTTTAATATGTCATGGTTGTAGGAACAAATTTTCAACCCTATATTTTTACGCCAAAATAACAAAGATATGATGCTAATTTACTTGATGTGCTCTTGAGCTTTTGTTTTAAGTTTCAGGTTTTCATGAATTATCAATTTACAAAATGAGTCCCTTATGCTTTGTGAATTGCATAAAAATGAAATTCTGATATTGTAAAAGTGGATTGAGAAGAGTCACTACAGTTTTCAGTGAGCAAAATTGTTATTACTGTGTCGACATCCATCTGTTTTTAATTGTTTCAGTTGGGTTTCCAACACTTCATACATACAATTTATATTAAATCCAGAAGTAATAATAAGCACAATAAATAAAACCAGGCACTTAAATGAGAAAAAATATGTATGAATAACCAGGAAAGCAATTTGGAGTGAATAAGCAAAAAGAAACAGAATGACAACAACAATTGTGTACGCTCAATCTAATCAGCCACAATTCCCAACCCTTTGCAATATAGTACGTGACGATAGTTCACCACTTCAAGCAGCATCTAAGGTCACCTTCCACAAACGTCAAGACAGCCTTCCCATATCCATGTTGGCCCTCAACAAGCCAGAGAAAATATAGTTGATCGTTCTTTTTGGCTAATTTGTTTTTGTTGTGTCAATGCAGAGGAACTAGAGAATCTTGAGAACGAACTTGAAAGGAAGAAGAAAGAGATTCAATTATTAGAACAGAAACAATCCAAAACAATGGAGAATGTCAAAAGCCAAGAACAACAGAACAAGTCACTTCAGCTGGAACACCAACAACAGAAGAACAGCTGCAAAAAACTGGAGAGAGAGGTGGAGACCAAGAATGAGCTGGTATGTTTGAATTAAGAGGCAGGCAGTAATTAAAAAGGGAATATACCATTGGGGGAAAAAAACATGTAATGGAGTGGACTTAACAGAAGTAGAATCTAAACATTCCCTTATCATGTATCTATACACTGTAAATGGATCAGTGGTCATCATGTATTGTCTTTCTGCTGACTGGTTAGCACACAACAAAAGCTTTTCACCGTCATGTGACAATCAACTGAACTGAACTGACTTGATATTGAAATGTTTTAATTTTATACTCAATTTACAAAATGTTCTGAGTGGCTGATGCAAAATTCAAATTTCTGGGGTTTTAAATGTCATGGATAGTTTTATGGAAGTATGGTGTAAATTTCTTGAATGTTGTGTAGCCAATTTGCACTGGTTTCACACAAAAATATGATGATAACAAAATGATAACAAATGCTCACGTTCAAGTTCACATTTACTGCCACATTTACTACCCATTAAGGTACAGTGGAATTTGATTCACCTTGCAGCCATACAATCAAAAATAACAAAATACTCAATAGAATATAACATGAACATCCCCCACAGTGGAATCAACATTCTGGAGTAAGGTTCAGTCAGTCCTCCTCCTATGTTCACTCGTGGTCGAGGCCATGAACCCTCCGTAGTCGCCGCAATGGACGGCCCGATGTACAAGCCTTCTCGTCGGGATGCTCGAAACACCGACGTCGGGACGGACGGACACTCTGCAGCTTCGAGGTCCCGACTCGGCCACAGGCCGGCTGTCAGAGCTCTTCTCCGGCGAACCCTGGCAAGGGATCGCCTGGCTCCACGATAGAAAGTCGGCGCTGCGCCCGCTGCTGAAGCTCTGGGCCTGACTCCTGGAAAGACAGCACCGATCCAAGTTGTTAGGCCGCGAGGGAGGCGAAGATGCGACATGGAGAAAAGTCACATCTCTGTCGAGGTAAGTGACTCTTTCCCCCTTTTTCTCCCCCACACTAAAACACACTTTTAGACATACTAAAAACAACAACAAAAATAACAGCCCCTGTTGATATTTTGGAAGTTAAAATCCCTCACTATCATAACACTATTCTTGCACCTATCTGTGATCTCACAGACCATAGAATGTGGAAAAGGACAGCACAGGAACAGACCCTTCAGTGTGAAAACCTTGCTTGCACATCTCTTTAAAACCTTGCCCTTTCATCTTAAAGCTATGCCAAATGATCTTTAACATTTCCACCCTGGGGAAAAAGGTGCTGACTGTCTAGCTTATCTATGCCTTTCATAATTTTATATACTTCTATCAGGTCTCCCCTCAGTTTCCGGCATTCTGATGTACAAGATGTTGGTGAGGCTGTATTTGGAGTATTATGTATAGTTTTGGTACCCTGCTCTAGCAGGAAGAGCGTGAAGAAGAATTCCAAGAATATTGCTAGGATACACGATACGATAAAACATTGTTCATCCACAGAGAGAAATTGGTCTGCTGACAGTCACAACGCACAAGGTACACAAAAACTTGAAATTAAAAGTGAAAACAAAAAGAAAAAGACAAGCGACTGTCGGCTGGTTGCTGTGTGTACAGCGCCTTCACTGGAACAAATGAACAAACAAACAAATGACACAGACGTATCCCCTGGGCAGAGGATTCCAAACTAGAGTGTACCCTCCCCCACACCGGGTCCCCCTTTGTTTTCCCGCTGTCCCTCACAGCGGGCCCCCCACGCCGGGTCCTCCATTGTTCTTCACGGCAGTCCACTCACAGGTCTTCATTGTCCTCATTGTCTTCTCCTCCCCCCTCGCACTCATCGACCGTGAGGCGCCACCGTCACCGAGACTCCCATTGCCGCCGTGGTCCATGTTGCCGCCCAGTCTCGTGCTGCCGTCGCCAAGGCTCTCATATGCCAACCTGAGATATAGTATGAAGTTGGACAGGCTAGGTTTATTCCTTGGAGCAAAGGAGAATGAGGGGTGACTTTATAGAGGAAAATAAAACCATGATGGGTGCAGATCAGGTGAATGCACACAGTCACTTTCCCAGAGTAGGGGAATCAAAAACGTGGGAATAACTTTAAGGTGTGAGGAAAATATTTATAAGGGGCTAATAGGGTGTTGTATATATGGAATGAGCTGTCTGAGGAAGCAGTTGAGGCACGATAGCAACATTTAAAAGACATTTGGACATGTACATGGATAGGAAAGGTTTAGAGGGATATGGACCAAACGCAAGTAAATAGGATTAGTTTAGATGGGCATCTTGGTCGGAGTGGATGAGTTGGGCAGAAGGGCCTGTTTCCATGCTATATTTCTCAATACCTCAATGTCATTATACTCAAATCCTCCTACAATAAAGCCATTGGACCATTTGCCTATTTTAATGCACACTACACTTTCCTCTAAACATCAAAGATGTTACCTAAATGTTACATAATGGTAATGACATAGCAGTCATATTTTTTGTTACTGGTCAAGTGAGCACCAAATCACAAAATTAAATTCCTCTCCAGTAGATCTATTTTAAAAGTGAGCAATTGTAGGACTAAGTTAAAGGAGAATTTAACTGCGTATGAAATCTTAAACAAGCTGTCTTCAGAATTAAAGGATATTCATGGACTTTACATATGGATTGATTGAAAGCCACAGTATGAATACAGGCACATTGGCCCTCCTTTTCTACGTCAATTATCGATCATCTGTTCACACTAGTTCTGTGTTACCCCACCTTCACATTTAATCCGTACACACAAGAAGCAATTTACCGAGAACAATTAACCTACAAACCCGCATGGCTTTGGGATGTGGAAAGAAACCAGAGCATCTGGAGGAGGCAGTACACATTCTGTACAGTCAGCACCTGATCCAGTTGGAATTCAGGCCGCTGGTGCTGAGGCAGTAGCATTGGGCCCCAAATATCTTTCTAGTATGTTTTTCAGTGTGCTTAAAATTATGCACCAGAGTTTGAAATAAAGTTGAGAGTTCCAGATGATACTTTAGATAGCAATGTTACAAAATTTTGAGATTTTAAAAATCAAGTCAGCAATTTATCCCATCAGATAAAGCATAAAAATAAGTTTAATTTGACACCTAATTCACTTTCATATCTTCAGTATAAAGAAAGTTATGGCCATTTTCATACTCGGAAATTAGCATCTTGTTCCCCATTGCCTTTCAATTGACTTAACTCAAAAGCTGTGATCTAGAACAGTTAAAAGCCCATAACACTCTTAAAAATTAAGAGAACTCAATGACATTTTCAGTTATTATAGATTGAAGCATTCTGAAACAAATATGAAACAATCTTACTTGGATGACCTGAAATTAAAGCATATAATTAGTTAGTTATCTAATTGTAGCTAATTACAAAATTCATTGAGTAGATCTAAACATCTATCCATTTCTAAAGAAAAGATAAACTTTTTTAAAATTGCCTAAGTGTCCAAATAACATTCACACAATAATCCACAATATAACATAATTTTTAAATCTCATTTTCATGAATTTCTGGGCCAAATGGAAGGAATTTAGTGTTTGATTCCTGTAAATTAATGGCCATTTAAATCAACTAAATTTTAGTGGAATGCGGTGGATTGGAACGTTGCGGTTAGCGGTGAAGTCGGGAGGAAAAATACTGTTTGTTCATACATTTTTTTGGACCCCATTTCGCAACATGAAAATGTTATTAAAGCCTCCCGAAAAGCCAACTTTTAATATAAAAATAAACTATTTACCTTTTTTTCTCCCCTACGCAAAATCCTTCCGGTTGTCGGCGCACACGGCTTTTGAAGGTGATTTTTAAATTACTCTAGTTAATAACTAATTTAGAGTAATTTAAAAATACCTTCATTCATGAAATGTCGGAGCGATTTTTCTTCCGCAACGAAATCGCCCGACATGGATCAATTTTCCCTGCCTGGGGAAAAACGGCACTTTAAGCCCGCCCCCCTCTGAAAGGCACCAAAGTCACGCACACGGGGAGCGGCAGAACTGCAGTGCTGGTCAAGGTAAGTTTTGTAACATACCTACTTTAAACTCTGATGAATGTGTTTGTTTTAATAAAACACCTAATAAACTGTCCTGCCATCAGTTTGGTGAGGCTTTAAGGTACTCAAAAAGTGTAAACAGATTTGAGTAAAATGAATTTGCATTCAGTTCTGGAAGGGAATGGTGCTGCAAATGTTTTTGTACCATTTACAAATTGTATTGATGACTGCTTGATTTTTTTGCACACTACACATTTCAATGCACACTACATATTTGTTTGCTTATGAAGGCAGTTTTTTTTTTAATAAAGTAAAGCAAATTTGTTTTTATTATTTTCTGACCTGTTTGCACAATTAACTGAATTTTGTTTAGTTTATTATTATTGTCATGTGTACTGAGGTACAGTGAAAAGCTTTTGTTGCGTTCTTTGTCCAGTTAGAAAAGACTATACATGCTTACATCAAGCCATCCACGGTGTAGGGTACAACATTTAGTGCAAGATAAAGTCTGACTAAAGATAGTACAAGATCACCAATGAGGTTAGGACCACACTATCTCATGAGATGGCAGTTCAGTTGTCTGATAGCAGCTGGGAAGAAACTGTCCCAGAATCTGGAGGTATGCAATCTGTACCCCTTGCCTGGTGTGAACGGGGTGAGACTGGTCCTTGATTATGCTGGTGCCTTAGCCAAGGCAGCATGAAGTGTAGATGGAGTCAATGCAAGGGAGCTGCTCCCAAACCATGCTGTCTGTGATGCATTCGATAAAACCCTCAAAATATGTAGAAATTGGTGAAGGTTGTAGGAAACATGCCAAACTTCTTAAGTCTTTTAAGGAAGTAGAGGATTGATGTGCATTCTTAGATATAGCATTGATGTGGCTGGTCCAGGACAAATTGCTGGTGATATTTATTGCTAACATTAGCAGACGTTTGCAAATTTTTTTTGTTTCTAGAGTTCAGTGAGCACAACTAGGTAACGTGTATACACATCAAGACAGTTGCAAGATTCATTTTTTAATTTAATTTTTTTAACAAAATGTTTTAATTGAATATTTATATGGTAACAATTAGTATAATTCTCAACCTTGCTTCATTTTACTTGGTTTTCCTTTAACCTGTTGCTTTTCTTCAGTTTTTCCTACCGATGTCTATTGAAGCCTTGCTGCACACTTGTCTTCAGGTATCTGGAGCATGTAGCATTTAGGTTGCATGTCACAGAGATCACATAGGGATTTATTAGACTAATAATTCAAAAAATATTTGAAGCTTATAAATTGTAAAGCATAAGTGCTATAGCAAAATAAGTTGTGACTTGAAAAATCTTTAGTATTGTAAAAAAGGACTTAAATTGGTGATAGTTGATCTTCACCAGTTTTGTGTTCGGCCATTAGCAGCAATATCCTGCATTGTTGAAAAAACAAACTGCTGGGTTAGGCAGTATCTGTGGAGATAAATATTCTGCTAGTAATATTCTATTGCTCATGATATCCATAGCATTGGGGAATAGCAGAATAGGTTGTATATGACTGAGGGATGTGCTGTGGTTGGCAGGTAAGTGAAGCTTGGTGCAGAATAGGGAGGATTGGTGTTGAGTTACTTGGATTTATTGGAGTTAGAACATCATGGGCAACAATAGGCATCAGCCAGTGAGATGTTGGGATCAGAGATGCAGTTAGGTAGCCCAAGTTGCATTGTTAACACAGGGAGTTAGGAGATGGTGGTGCTGTGAACATAAAACATACTCTTGAAGCAGGACCTGCTTCACTGATTCAGACCTTGTATTATGAATGCAGACTAAAATTTAAAACTCGCATGCAGATAGCTTTTGAACGGGCAAGCTGATAGCTGAATTGACTTTAGAGGGCAGAATATTTGTGGTTGTGATATGCTGGGATAGTATCTGTGGCACAGCATGTAGAGCCTCACAACTCCACTGATGTAAACATGACCTCCAGTGCCAGCTGTGTGGTGTCTACACAGTCTCTCTGTGACCACGTGGTTTGTCCCGGGTCAGGACTCGAAATTAGCGGTTGCCCGGGTGCCATTGACCACAAAAAGTGCCGCCGGGCAACCTAAACGGCGACTCATTTTGCCCGGCTTGGCCAGCAAATACTGGATTATACCGTTAGACGCAAAAAACTGGAGTAACTCCGCGGGTCAGGCAGCATCTCTGGCGAATAGGAACTGACGTCACGTGTCGACGGCGGCAGCTGTATTTCCTCTAGTATCTTTCATTGCGGGGCAAAGATAGTAGGAGCAGGGTGACCAAGGGTCGGAGTGAATGACGGGCCCCGAACAGCGGCAACAGCGGCAGTCGCGACAGCGGCTCCACCTCCTCCTCCCGCACCCCGCCCGGCGGAATGAGGTCCCTCTCTCCCTCCCTCCCTCGGCGCGCAAGAGGGGTTGTTTTGAAAGCGCCTTTTGCGGATTTGCCATCAGCGGCTGCTATCGCCCTGATAATGGCGCTTTCAAACAACCCCTCGCACGCCGAGGCCGGGAGGAGAGGGAGCGAGGGAGGTCTCCTTCCGCCGTCTGAAGCAGCTGCACCAAAGATCCTATAGCTATAGGATCTTTGAGCTGCACCGCTCGGCCCCGCACCTTCCTGTCGGCTGGCGGAGGAGGGGAGGCGGTGACGCGGAGGCGGCGGTACTTTGGCGTTGGACAGGGACGGCCAAGGCAGCGGGGCGATGTTGTCCGAGGAGCGCTGACCTTCCTTCCACCCCACCTCCTCTGCTCTCTCTCCCCCTCCCCCTCCCCCTCCCCATTCATACTGCACTGTTGCTCCCATTCATACCGTACTGACCCACCCTCCATTTACCCTGCACTGATCCACCCATCCATCCTGTAGTGATCTTCCCCATTCATCTTTTACTGATCCCAATTCATCTTTTACTGATCCCCCTGACATCCTGTACTGATCCCCTCATGCATCCCGTACTGATCCCCCATTCATCCTATACTGATCCCTTCATTCATCCTGTAGTGATCTCCATTCATCCTGCATAAACCCTCTTATCCACACTGTCCTGACCCCCACCCCTCCCCCCCCCCCCAATTCATCCTGTGATGATTCCCCCCCCCCCCCCCCACCCCATCCATCCTGTACTGATAACCCCATTCAAGAAGAATGTTTCTATTTCTATTTCTATGTTTCTATTGGATTCTATGTTTCTATTGGAGAGAAGGCAGGTACGGGATACTGAGTTGGATAATCAGCCATGATCACATTGAATGGCGGTGCAGGCTCGAAGGGCCGAATGGCCTACTCCTGCACCTATTTTCTATGTTTTCTATGTTTCTATGAATGGGGGGACAGTCTGAAGAAGGGTCTCAACCCGAAACGTTGCTTTTTCCTTAGCTCCATAGATGCTGCCTCACCCGCTGAATTTCTCCAGCATTTTTGTCTACCCGCATTAATCCCGTACTGATCCCCCCATTCAACACCACTGACATCCCCCGTGCTCTCCCCTCACAATTTTACATACTTCAACCAACACGTACTAATTCACCTGCCTCATTCCATCCATTCCACACCGATTGCCTTCTCAACACCCCCCCCCGCCATCTATCCACCCCGCACTGATTCACACGCACCCTGACCCTATTGTGCTTCATGTCTTCAGAGCAAACATTGATTATGTTTGATAACGGAATGCAATCAAATGTGTTTTAATTCCCAATGTTATTATTTGTTTTGACACCTTTAAACATATTACCAAAATAATATTTGCTGCAGTTATGTCCTTTGGCCATCTCTGGTCAGTTAGTATAATGTTTAATCTGTCAGATGGGTATAGTCGATTTTAACAGCTATTATCATAAAACGCCTTTAGAAATTTCCTTGCAACCTGTATATTTTGTTATGGATAAATTATGTGGGAAGCCAGAATGTTTCTGTGCCAATAGCAATAACGACCCATGCTATGGCCATGTCATGGTAATTTTCGGCCCTTCACAGAAAACATTCTTGCATTAATCTGTAGTGTGCATGGTTAAACATATATGTTACCGTGGTCCACGATTTATTGACACGGGTTGATCATATGCTGAATAATCTAACCACATTTTTGTTTGGAAGTGGAAAGAACTAATAGAATTAATTGCAATGTGTAAAAAGAGTTGAGATACTGTATTATAATTTTGCTGCATGTCTTGATTGGTGAATATGTTTAGTTTGAGTTATTTGAAGCAGAAATAATATGTGAATGTAGACAAAAGTGCTGGAGAAACTGAGCGGATGTGGCAGCATCTATGGAACGAAGGAAATAGGCAACGTTTCGGGCCAAAACCATTCTTCAGACTGATGGGTTCCGGCCTGAAACGTTGCCTATTTCCTTTGCTCCATAGATGCTGCTGCACCCGCTGAGTTTCTCCAGCACTTTTGGCTACCTTCGATTTTACAGCAACTGCAGTTCCTTCTTGAACATAATATGTGAATGCTTCATTGAGCATAATTCCGACTGGCAACTACGCACTTCGTCTGAGCACATTATTGCATGCGTCATGCAAACCCTGTCTTCAATGACCACCTAAACTGTCATTTGGCAACCTAAAAAGCTGTCAAGGTTGCCCAGCTGGCAACAGGAAATAAAAGTTAAGCGAGAGCCCTGTGGGTGTTTCAGTATTATCCTACATCTCAAAATCACTTGGATTGGTAGGTTAATTGGTTGTTCCAAAGTGTCCTAAGCGAGTAGGTTAATGGAAGATTCTTGGGGAGGTGGACATAGAAACATAGAAAATAGGTGCAGGAGTAGGCCATTCGGCCCTTCGAGCCTGCACTGCCATTCAATATGATCATGGCTGATCATCCAACTCGGTATCCTGTACCTGCATTCTCTCCATACCCCCTGATCACTTTAGCCACAAGGGCCACATCCAACTCCCTCTTAAATATAGCCAATGAACTGGCCTCAAATATCTTCTGTGGCAGAGAATTCCAGAGACTCACCACTCTTTGTGTGAAAAATGTTTTCCTCATCTCGGTCCTAAAGGAATTCCCCCTTATCCTTAGACTGTGACCCCTTGTTCTGGACCTCCCCAACATCTTCATGCATCTAGCCTGTCCAACCCTTTAAGAATTTTGTAAATTTCTATAAGGTCCCCCCTCAGTCTTCTAAATTCTAGCAAGTGCAAGTAAAGTCTATCCAGTCTTTCCTCGTATGAAAGTCCTGACATCCCAGGAATCAGTCTGGTGAACCTTCTCTGTACCCCCTCTGTGGCAAGAATGTCTTTTCTCAGATTTGGAGACCAAAACTGTACGAAATGCTCCAGGTGTGGTCTCACCAAAACCCTGTACAACTGTAGTAGAACCTCCCTGCTCCTATACTCAAATCCTTTCGCTATGAATGCTAACATACCAATTGCTTTCTTCACTGCCTGCTGCACCTGCATGCCTACTTTCAATGATTGGTGTACCATGACACCCAGGTCTCATTGTATCTCCCTTTTTCCTAATTTGCCACCATTCAGATAATAGTCTACCCTCCTGTTTTTGCCACCAAAGTGGATAACCTCACATTTATCCACATTATACTGCATCTGCCATGCATTTGCCCACTCACCCAGTCTATCCAAGTCACCTTGCAGCCTCCTAGCATCCTCCTCACACCTAACACTATCCCCCAGCTTAGTGTCATCGCAAACTTGGAGATGTTGCATTCAATTCCCTCATCCAAATCATTAATATATATTGTAAATAGCTGGGGTCCCAGCACTGAGCCTTGCGGTACCCCACTAGTCACTGCCTGCCATTTTGAAAAGGACCCGTTTACTCCTACCCTTTGCTTCCTGTCTGCCAGCCAGTTCTCTTTCCATGGACGATGGGAATTTGATGGAAAAGAACAATGGGGAGGGAGGGGGTGAACAATGGACAATGGGGACCCTGCGTGGGGGGAACCACTGTGGGGGAGGGGGGGAAACAAAAGAGGACCCGGCATACTTTGTAACTTTGTCAGCGCCGTAGGTGGCCCCTATTTGTATACCAAGCAAAGAATTTCACGGTACATTGTCACATGCGACAATAAAGTATTCCATTCCATAAAGTATGCCATTCCATTCCAAATGTGAAGAGAAAATGGATTTTGTATACATTTATGTCAATAGGGATACCTGGTGATTAGTGGAGACTCGGTGGACCAGAGTCTGTATCTGTGCTCCAAGTCTCTAACTTTATAATTCTTATTTAAGAGATGTGCAGAGTTTTATTAGTTGAGATTTGGACTCCTTCATCAAACCATTCTTAAAAATGACAGAATTTTTTCAAAATATCCCTAGTGTGATCTCTGTGTTGTTAAATTGTATTGTGTGTATGTGCATGTATGTGTGTGTGTGTATACATGCATGCATGTAAATCATGCTGAGTTCCTCCAGCAATTTTGTTATTTGTTGATGGAGAAACATTAATACCAGTGGAGCTGTTCAATTTCAAAATTATAAATGTAGAGTCCAGTGATTGCCATAAGAAAAGCAGCATTCCTACATAACCAGGTTGTCCGCAACCTACAGCAGGGTACTGTTCCTGTGAAAGGTTAGTAATCAGAACAATATGCAAGTCGGAATGTGGATGCAAAATGTGTTCTAAGTTGGCAGATGATGCCTGCAGCCCTGTAGAAGCCTGCAAATCCATTACACCCCTTCCCCAAATGCTCCAATGTATGTTGGGCTACACATAAGTTAGCTGTTTGTAAATTGGGGAGGACCAGTACTAAGGAATACATAACATATATGAAGATTACTTTGTGTAGGAAGGTTTGATCTTTGAATAAACGTTAATGCTTTCTGAGATTTTGCTTTGCATCTTGCTTGTTCCCAATGTAATTAGAAGCTTGAATGAACTAAAGTAATTTCTCTTCAGAAACTAAAATGTTAAATAAATAAATAATTATTCCTCGGTGGTGACCATGTTAGCTTAGCTGCAGGTTATTGATAACTTTATGTAGGATATTCTAAAGCCAAACACAGTCAGTTGCTACAGTTTACAATTTCAGTTGAATGAACAGAGTTGATCCACATTTATCATTGGGGAATTTTTATAAATGACAAAAAATCGAGAGGGGAGAGGGGGGGCAAGGCGTCACATGGAAGGGCTGGCCTCCAACACAATATTCCACCACTCACCCATAGCTCCCAACTGCGCAGGTGCAGCTAACAGGTTCCTGTTATGACATAGAAGATGGAGGCATTACTGTGCAGGCTAAGTGCAGACCCGTTGGGTCTGCTCCCCCAACGCAAGATTCCACCACTCACCCGTTCCCCCAACATAATATTGGACCATTCGCGCATTGCCCCCAACAGTACAGGCGCGGCTCATTTCTCCTCATACCCCAGCACCCCCTCCTCCTCCTCTTCACCCTCCCTCGTCAATCCCTAGAGAGGGTGGGGGGGAGGGAGGGGGCAGGGAGGGTGGGAAGAGGGGAAGGGACGGTAGAGAAGTAGGGGGGATAGAGGGGGAGGGGGTAGAGAGGGAGAGGGGTAGAGAAGGTGGGAGTGAGAGTAGATAGGGAGGGGGCATCTCCGTCCTCCACACCCTCCCCATCTCTCTCCTCCACATCCCCCCATCTCCCTTCTCCACCCCCCCATCTCCCTCTTCTGCCCCACTCCCCATCCCATCTTCCTCTTCCTCATTTCCCTCATCCTCCTCCCCTCACTCCCATTCCCTGCCCCAGGACCTACCCACTGTGTGCCCCCCCCCCAAACTCACCCCCCCACACACTCACCCCCCCACACACTCACACCCCCCCACACACTCACACCCCCCCACACACTCACACCCCCCACACACTCACACCCCCCACAAACTCACACCCCCCCCACACACACCCCTCCACACACACACCCCCCCACACACACACCCCCCCATACACACACACACACCCCCACACACACACACACACACACACCCCCACACACACACACACCCCCCCACACACACACACACCCCCACACACACACCCCACACACACACACACCCCCCCACACACACACACCCCCCCCACACACCCCCCCCCCCCCCCACACACCCCCCACACACGCACAAACACACACACACGCACGCACACACACGCGCACACGCTCGCACGCACCCAACCCCCCCCCCCCCCCCCAAAGCCCCAGAGAGAGTTTAAAGGGCCTGTCCCTCCAGCATGCGACTCCATGCAGCAAGCGCGACTTAACGTGGTCGCTTGAGCCGTCCGGCCTTGCGGGGCCGGTCCCACTTCGATCGCCGGAGCCGCATGAGTTGTGCGGAGCTGGTCCCGACATCGCACGGGGCTCCGAAAAACAACCGTGTTCAAAATTCTGCACGGCAACGGCCTGTCGGCCCGCAGCCGCATCGACGTTGCACGCACCACCTCGACGTCGTGCCTCCGTGACCCTCTCTGTGTGCCTCCGTGACCCTCTCTGTGTGCCTCCGTGACCCTCTCTGTGTGCCTCCGTGACCCTCTCTGTGTGCCTCCGTGACCCTCTCTGTGTGCCTCCGTGACCCTCTCTGTGTGCCTCCGTGACCCTCTCTGTGTGTCTCCGTGACCCTCTCTGTGTGCCTCCGTGACCCTCTCTGTGTGCCTCCGTGACCCTCTCTGTGTGCCTCCGTGACCCTCTCTGTGTGCCTCCGTGACCCTCTCTGTGTGCCTCCGTGACCCTCTCTGTGTGCCTCCGTGACCCTCTCTGTGTGCCTCCGTGACCCTCTCTGTGTGCCTCCGTGTCCCTTTCTGTGTGCCTCCGTGTCCCTTTCTGTGTGCCTCTGTTCCTCTCTGTGTGCCTCCGTGCCGCTCTCTGTGTGCCTCCGTGTCCCTCTCTGTGTGTTCCTCTGTGACCCTCTCTGTCCTTGCGAACTTACCGCGGACTTCGCTCCAACTTCGCGCCACTCACCCGACCTCCGTGCGGCCCCCGTTTCCGGTTTGGTCGTGTTCACCGCATGCAGGCGCATGCTGGTGGGACCGGCCCTGTACGGGCATCACTCGACCTCTGCGCGACTCCTTCTTCCATTTTGGTCGCGCTTGTCGCATGCTCGTGGGACAGGCCCTTTAGTTATAGATAGAAAGAAAGATGAACCTTAGATGTTTGAATTATTTAGGATTATGCTTTTTAATTGCGATTAATACTCCGTATCAGCAGAATTCATGGTTCGTTGCATTCACAATGCCATTGAAATCTCCTGCTGCAACTCCCACACTGAAATAATTCAAATAGACGCATCAGATTTACTTGATCCCACAAATTGCAAGTCTCAGCATTCAGACAATAGTTATAGGTTGAAGCCAAAGAAGAGTTTTCAGCATTTGACCTAGAATGTTCCTCGGTTTAAGATGTGCGCAGTGCTATACTGTTGATGGTTTCATCTTTCAAATGAGAAATTAAACTGTCCCCATCTGCTTTTTATATTAATGTAAAAAATGATTTTAATCGAAGAACAATAGAATTCTCCCGTTTCTTGGCCTATAAATATCCCACAATCAACATTACGGAAAGAGCTTTTATAGTCATCATATCATTGTTGCTTTTTTGTATATAGGCTTCTACCCTATGTTGGAAGGCTGCAAATAATTTATTTCATTTGCTATTAAGTGATTGGAGACTTCCTAAGATCATGAAATCGCACTGTATTAGACAATCTTTCTGTCACTAAACAGAAACAAAAGACATGGATATTGTGTTCATTTTCCATCTATTTACTGCCTCCTGCTTTGCTGCTTATGTTACTGCCTGATTCACTCTTTTGCCTTCCGAGAGATCAAATGTTGAATTAATTTCACAATATCAAGAGGAGAAAGAAAAATGCATTCAGAGAATTGAAAACGTTTTTTTTTAAAGAGTCAAATTTTTCATGATGAAAGTGTACAATTTTTCATATTGTTTTATTTCTGTTACAGCTTAAGCGGAAGACAGCAGAACTAACGCGGGCTTGTCAAAAGCAATACCAGCTGGAGCAAGAATTAGCATTTTACAAGATTGATGCCAAGTTTGAACCACTGCATCACGTCCCAACTGAAGTAATATGTCACCTTTAGGTTGGAGGTTAATTAACTAGTCAAAAATAAAATATCCAGATCAGTTTTAAAAATAAAAGGAATCCCAAGGCGATGGCATACATTGGTGAATGCACAAACAGTGCATGGCACAATGGAACAAATGTAAAACATGGAAGAGCTGTCAATTTTGATAAGACACATTTCCTTCTGTTCCATTATATCCTTTAATTCTTACCATTAAGTTAATTAAATGCCTCATAATAACTTATTAGAATTCTGGAATCAAATCTGTCCACCTATTCAATTGCAGAATGCTGTACAACATGGAAATCATGAAAGGAAGGTAGAACAGATTTTCCGAGCAATGAGATTTTAGTATCTTTGCAAATGCTTTGCTTTTCGGTGTACTTTTCTGTTAAGATTTACACATTTTCCAATGGTTCCTTTTATTTTTGGTACATAGTACACATTGTACTGGGTTGGACTGGAATTAATGGCTCCAGTCAGTGCAACCACCTATTTCCAGCAATTGAAGTTGCATTAAGTCTTTACTTCCACACATGCACTGGTCAACTTAGAAGATTGAGACCTTTTGAATAACAGAAGAATTCAAGGTGCTGGAGGCTCTGATCTTAGAAACATAGAACATAGAGACATAAAAAATAGATGCAGGAGGAGGCCATTCGGCCCTTCGAGCCAGCACCACCATTCATTGTGATCATGGCTGATCGTCCGCTATCAATAACCCGTGCCTGCCTTCTCCCCATATCCCTTGACTCCACTAGCCCCTAGAGCTCTATCCAGCTCTCTCTTAAAACCATCCAGCGATTTGGCCTCCATTGCCCTCTGTGGCAGGGAATTCCATAAATTCACAACTCTCTGGATCAAAATTTTTTTTCTCAGCTCAGTCTTAAATGACTTCCCCTTTATTCTCTGGCAGGCAGACTACTGACCAACTTCTACTACAAACCCATTGACTCCCATAGCTATCTTAACTACACTTCTTTCCACCCTGCTTCCTGTAAGGACTCTATCCCCCTACTCCCAAGTCCTCCGTCTACACCGCATCTGCACCCAGGATGAGGTGTTCCATACCAGGGAATTTGTGATGTCCTCATTCTTTGGGGAACGGGGGTTCCCCTCTTTTATTATAGATGAAGCTCTCACCAGGGTCTTCTCTATATCCCGCAGCTCTGCTCTTACTCCCCATCCCCCCCACTCGTAACAAGGACGGAGTCCCCCTTGTCCTCACCTTCCACCCCATTAGCCGTCGCATACAACATATAATCCTCCGAAATTTTCGCCACTTCCAATGGGATCCTACCACTGGCCACATCTTCCCATCTCCTCCCCTTTCTGTTTTCCGCAGAGACCGTTCCCTCCATAAATCCCTGGTCAATTTGTCCCTTCCTACCCTAACCACCCCCTCCCCGGGTACTTTACCTTGCAACCGCAGGAAATGCTACACTTAGAAACATAGAAATTAGGTGCAGGAGTAGGCCATTCGGCCCTTCGAGCCTGCACCGCCATTCAATATGATCATGGCTGATCATCCAACTCAGTATCCCGTACCTGCCTTCTCTCCATACCCTCTGATCCCCTTAGCCACAAGGGCCACATCTAACTCCCTCTTAAATATAGCACTTGTCGCTTTACCTCCTCACTCGACTTCATTCAAGGACCCAATCAGTCTTATCAGGTGAGGTAGAGGTCACCTGCAACTTCTCCATCCTCATCTACTGCATCTGCTATTCCAGGTGTCAACTTCTCTACATCAGCAAGACCAAGCACAGGCTCGCCGATCGCTTTGCCCAACACCTCCGCTCAGTTTGTACGAACTAACCTGATCTCCCGGTTGTCAGCACTTCAACTTTCCCCTCCCATTCCCAATTTGACTCCTCTGTCCTGGGCCTCCTCCATTGCCAGAGAGAGGCCCAGCACAAATTGGAGGAACAGCACCTCCTATTCCGCTTGGGTAGTTTACACCCCAGTGGTATGAACATTGACTTCTCTAATTTTAGATAGCCCTTGCTTTCTCAATCCTTCCGCATCCCCTAACTCCGAATTCCATATACATAGTACAGCACAGATATAGGCCCTTTGGTCCACACTGCCTGTGCTGAACATGATACATATCTGCCTGTACTAATTCATACCCCTCCACTGCCTAATCAGTCTCTTACTTGTCATTATCATATCTGCCGCCATGATCACGCTCAGCAGTGTTCCAGACACTTGCCACCCCATGTGTAAAAAAAAACCTTGTCCCACACATGTCCTTTAAACTTTGCCTCTCTCATCTTAAAGTTATGCCTTTAGCATCTGATATTTTCATCTGGGAAAAGGTTTAGACTGTCTACCGTATCTGTGCCTCTCATTTTATATACTTTCTATTTATCCCCTCAACCTCCGGCATTCCAGATAAAGCAATCCAAGTCTGTTCAATCTCTCCCTGTAGCTAATGCTCCCTAATCCAGGCATCATTCTAGTAAACTTCATCTGCACCCTTTCTAAATCTTCCACATCCTTCCTGCAATGGGTCAACCAGAACCGCAGACCGTAATCCAAATGCGGCCTAGCCAATGACCTATAAAGCTGTAACATGACTTCCTGACTCTTATACTCAATGCCCTGACCAATGAAGGCAAGTATATCATATGCCTTCTTTACCACTCTATCTACATGTGTTTGCCTCTTTTCATCTTCTTCTTCTTGCGTATGGCGTGCACAGCCTGAAGTTGTGAGACAACTTGTTCTGTTGATCTTCTGTTTGTGCACGCCAGGTTGATTGCATTCGTCGAAACAGGGTGGACCACATGTTGGCTGCAATCTCCCGCCTCTTTTCATAAGACATGGGAACAGAGTTCGATTGATCAGCTCATCGAGCCTACTCCGCCATTTTATCATGATTGATCTGTTTTACCCTCTCAACCCTATTCACCTGCCTTCTGCCTTTGATGTCCTTCCTATTCAGGGAGTTATAGAGTTAGGGCCACATGATCCGTCTGTACATCAGTGTTATTGATCATGCCAATAATTGTGTATACAATAATTCCCCATACATTCAACCTCTGAAAGTGCAACACCTGATACTTGCTCGTATTAAAAATGTTTTTTATTAATTGAACCATTTAACAGAATTTTGATGCGGATGATATTCCAAATGAGAGTCCTTACATTGGGAAGGCCATGTACAAGAGAAACCAGTACATCCAAGAAGCACATATCCTTGCCCCTGAGCAGCATGGAAACATTGGAAAAATTCTATTTGATGCCGATGATGAACAAAATAAGGAGGAATTAAGAGTAAAACTTAATCAGGCACTGGATGTCCAACTGGAAGACAAGGAAAAGAAAATTCTGAAAGGTAGAACCACTGAGATGTTCTTAAGCAATTTATAGCTTCTAAAGATCTTCGATCATTAACGCAATGAAATTTTAAATTTAAAACTAGAATCTGTTTTGATCACAGATCTGGCTAGTTTTGAACTGACTAGTTTGATTGGAAGCATTCATGATTGGTTTTGGAGAACTTGGTTAAAAGTAAATAGGGTAGTAATGTAGAACTTTGGCACGCTGGTCTTCAGTCAGGGAATTGAATGCAGCAGTTGGACGAGATGTACGAGACTATTGTAGATGTTACTATTGTACGAGATGTTAGTGAGGCCGCATTTGGAGTATTGTGTTCAGTTTTAGTCACCCTGCAATGGGAAAAATTCTATGAAGCTGGAAAGAATGCAGAGAATGTTTACAAGAATGTTGTCAGGACTTGACAGCCCAGACAACAAGGAGAGGTTTGGTACGTCAGGACTTTATTCCATGGATTGAGAGGTGATCTTGTAGAGATGTATCAAATCATCACGTAAATAGGTAAGTTGAATGCACAGCCTCTTCTTTTACCAGTGTAGGAGAATTAAGAACTAGTGTATGGTAGTGTAGAGATGGGGCAAGGTTTAATAGGAATCTTTTTCACACAAAAGCTGCTGAACATATGGAATGAACTGCCAGTTGCAGTTATTGAGGCAAGCACAATAACAACATATAAAAGACATAAAAGTACATGGGTAAGAGAGGTTTAAAGGGATATGGGTCAAGCGCTGGCAAATGCAACTAGCTTGGATGGAGCATTTTGGTCGGCGTGGACGAGTTAGGCCAAGAGGCTTGTTTCCATGCTGTAATGCTCTGTGATTCAAAGTAAGCAATATTTTCCTTTGCAAATTGCTGTAATTTGATTTTTTTTAGCAAATTTCCTTTGGAATGACCTAATAGGTTGATTTCTGAATCATGCTCTGTTTGATGCTGCTGTCCACTATCTTGTCAGAAATTGAGATTAGCTGCTTAAATGAGGTTGCACCATTGGAACCCTTAAGAAAATTAGAAGTTGCCCTTAAACTTGCATAAAGTTAAAAACTTCTGTTATAATTTTGAAAAACAGAAATTTGCCTCAAAATAAAGTGGTTTGAAGCAATGCAATTTGACAACTTCCACTTTCTTTTTTTCAAATCTTTCATTTTGAATATGAAGCAGTCAACATCAGTGCGGTGACCTATTAATGGTGCAGTTTTGAAGGAATGCCAAAATCAAATAAAAAGTGCAACCAGATCTTCATAAAGAACTAAAATATGTATTGTGGAAGGTTTTTTTCATATTATTAGATTTGAAAAGGTCAGCAAAACAGTATTAATAAACTGTTATTGGTAGATTATTGTGTTTAAAGTGTGACTTGTTTTCGCAAAAGAAAAATGGTAGCCCTGCTATTCAATGTTCAGATTAAAAACTTCACAATGTAATCTGAATATGTTTTGAACTCGGACCCTGAAAGCCTAAAAACTAATGCTGCATAATCTTCACATGAACTGGACTAAACTTATTTTTTCCCCATAGCTGAAGAGTCACTAAGACAACTGCAGGGTGAAAAAGAAAAGACACAACAGCAAGTTTTGAGAACAGTTGAAGAACTAAAAAATCTGGAAGAGTTAACGGCACAAAAACAGGTCTGTGTATAGTTCAACAAGAAGTTAATGTTTTAGACCTACATATCTACAGTTAGAAATAATGTAATCAATTGTGCTTTAACTAACTGGGTTGAGAAGCACAATGCAAATGTATTATTTCTTTATAGTCAAATGGGTCTGAAAATTTGCTTTTGAAGTAATCAAAGCATTTGAAGCACTTTTAGCTCTTGGTGTAATATTGTTCACAGTGGAATCACAGGTGAAAATGGCAATATGCTCTAAGCAATTGTGCATGCTTGTTGGAAGCGAAGTGTTTCTCAACATGAAGGAAAGAATTTGCATCCGAATTGACATATGGTTTAATGTGCATCCTGGCAGAAACCTTGCTGCTGGTTGCCTACCAAATCTTTTATTTGCGAATAACAAAAGACATGGTTCTGGAGTAATTCGACGGGCCAGGCAGCATCCCTGGAGAACATGGATAGGTGATGTTTAGGGTCAGGGCCCTTCTGCAGTCCCTTGGGAATGATGAAAGAAAATTTAAATGAAAGGAGTAATTTAAAAATTCTGGAATTAATGCAAACATAAAGACAGTATGACGAAGATAATGAAAATCTATACAACATGATGGGAGAATATTAGGATTTTTCACTCAATCGACCTAAAAAAATGTTTTTTTCTATTTAACAAAGATCTCTGAACTTGAGAAAGACCAGCTACAACAGCAGTTAGCTGAGAAGCTCCAGCTTATTAACCATTTGCGGAAAGAGACTGAGAAAGTGGAGCAGCAGATGGAAAGACAATGGAAAGAGATGGAAAGAAAACGGCATGAGATTCTTGATCTTGAAAAGGACTTGAAGTCTGTTGATCCTAAAGATGCAAAACATGTGAGTAAAATTAAAATGAGATACAAGATGGGCATTTTGTTTCTTTTAATTGTGGATCAAGCTTCTCATTCCCCCTTTTAGTGTTCGTCAATGGGTGAACAACGTTACAACATCTAATTGGATGTTTTTGGCTCCATGTAGTACGTACTATTAACTTAAGTCCATTTCTAACTTGTGTTCATAGCTTCGTTATTTTGATAAATAATAAATATGAAGACCACATGGTCTTATTTACATAATGTATAAACTCTAGCCTTCAAAGAGTTCTTATTGAATATCAGTGCCAAATGTAATTGGTCAGCTTTTGCTGCAAAAGATATGTGTAACGTGTGATTATCTTAATTACAAATTCCCCGGCATACTTTTAATGAAGAATGTCACAATGATGAATCAAAGCTACTTGTACTGCTCTTGCTTTAATTTTATGAAAATGGTTTGATAGACAAAAGACAATAGGTGCAGGAATAGGACATTCGGCCCTTCAAGCCAGCATCGCCATTTAATGTGATCATGGCTGATCATCCCCAATCAGTACCCCGTTCCTGCCTTCTCCCCATATCCCCTGACTCCGCTGTTTTTAAGAGCCCTGTGTAGCTCTCTCTTGAAAGCATCCAGAGAACCCGCCTCTTCCACCCTCTGAGGCAGAGAGGTTTTCTTTCTAATTATCCTTTTATTTTTATCGTGCTTTTGTGTTGATTTGTATTTTTATGTTGACTGTTATTACATATCCCACACAAAATTCATTTTTGTACTTAATACTGTACCCTTTTAATGATGTGATTTTGTGAAATTTACATTTTAAATGTGCATTATTAATGGGTGAAGGCCTTTATAAATCTCACCTCTTTTTTTTCTTTCCCTTCCCCTTTCTTGCCCTGCGACTGATTTAAATTTGAATTCATCTTCCTTTTTCAATTATTTCTTGTTATTTCTCAGTTCTTTAGTTTCCATATATATGAAGGCACAAATAGCATACCCAATTAATTCAGTGTCCGACCATTGGGAAATCCCGATGGTTCGCCTTTGGGTTCAGGCGAAAGAAAGAAACGAGGCAAAGGGCAGGTGCAGCTATTTTAAAAGGCATCTTTGATTACCTCGACCAAGTATGATTGGCATCTCCCTGTTCACTCACCAGGGCCCTGGATCCCGCATGCACCATTCACTTTGCAGGCCCATGTTCTTGGGCTGTCTTTTAATTCACCTGATTCAATTATTTGTACTCCTTTTAACATTGGAGTTTACTTGAAAATATATTAATGTAAAACAATTATTAAAAAATGGAATTAAATCTTTTATGATGATTAATATTCGGTAGTCAGGAAATCTGCTGTTCCGAAACCTTAAGTCCTGAGTGTGCAGTATTAAAGCAAGTTTACTGTATGCTATTTGTTCCAGGTACTAGTTTACTTTGTAAGGTAGACAAAAATGCTGGGGAAACTCAGCGGGTGAGGCAGCATCTATGGAGCAAAGGAATAGGTGATGTTTCAGGTCTCGACCCGAAACATCACCTATTCTTTTGGTCCAAAGATGCTGCCTCACCCGCTGAGTTTCTCCAGCATTTTTGTCTACCTTTGGTTTTTCCAGCATCTGCAGTTCCTTCTTAAACAGTTTATTTTGTAATGTCATTATTATTCACATCTTCTCAGCCAAAAACTATACAATACAATCATAGGAATAGGCCACTCAGTTTCTTTAGCTTGCTCTGCCTTTCAATAAATTTTGCGTTCCACCTCCCAATCGTGCCTTTTGCACACCCTTGTTTCTCAAGAATATAACCACCGCTGCCTTGAAAATATTCAAACACAATGAAACACTCTTCCTCAAAGAACAGTGGAAGAAAGACTAGCAACACACTAATTAAAAAAATTGCCTTCCCATCGTGCCTGTTTTAAATGGGCAATAGCTTATATTTAAATGGTGATTTCTAGTTATAGATTCTCTCATAATGGGAACCATCCTCGCTACATGTGCCCTGTCAAGATCCCTCAAGATCTTGATTTTCTATCAAATTTCCTCTTGCTCTGCTAAACTCCAGATACAAGCATACCCAGTCCAAATTTTCCTCATAAGCCGACCTGCCTATGTCACGATTTAGTCCAGCAAACTTCCCTGATCTGCTTAAAATGCACTGATATATCTTCTTAAATAAGGAGACCAATACTGTACACATTGCTCCAGATGTAGTCTTCTTAGTTCCCTATTTAACCTCAATATGTTTGTTAAATTCCTGTACCAAAAGTGAAAGTGTAGAAAAGAAACTGCTTTCGTAAGCCTGCATAACCAGAACTGTTCAGTGAAATTTGACATTCCTTATTAGTTCTTATACCAATACGCTTGTCATTTATGAATCATGTATTAGGGTATCAGCATACTTTGCATCTCAGAGCTCTGTAGATTCTTATCATTGGAATTTAAGTAAAACTAGTAAGTGTGAGAAGGCATATCGGAAGCTCTCTTGCAAATCTATCACGTTATTTATATTTGGCTGAAAGTTGACATTTCTGTACTCTTTATGAATTTGTGTTTTGATATAAGGCTATCTTTTGATCTTGTGTGAATGTTCCAACCTTTATAAAGTTGCTCCATACTTTTTATGAAGTTGTTGTGGAAAAAGCTTTGGTAATTTGAAATGTATTTTTGACAAGATTTTGTATACATGCAGGTTTAAACATCAGAAATTGGATTAATAAAAGCGGGGTTTCTAATATAAAGGAATGAATGAAATGAGGCTACATAGGTGGATTTGAAAAATAAGAAGGGGATGCTCATTTTAATGTGATTGTACCACAGCTTCTCAACAGTCAGCAGGTGATGGAGGAGGAAATATGTAATGGAGATGACAGATGGCTGCAATTGGGTGGTGATGGAGTCATAGAGTGATACAGTGTGGAAACGGGTCTTTTGGTCCAATTCGCCCACACCGGCCAACAATGTCCCAGCTACACTAGTTCCACTTGCCTGCACTTGGTCCATATCCCTCGACACCTGTCCTATCCATGTACCCGTCTAACTGTTTCTTAAATGATGGGATAGTCCCAGCCTCAACTACCTCCTCTGGCAGTTTGTTCTGTACACACACCACCTTTGTGTAAAAAATTACCCCTCGGATTCCTATTAAAGCTTTTCCCCTTCACCTTGAACCTATATCCTCTGATCCTTGATTCCCCTACTGTGAAAGACTGTGCATCCACCCGATCTATTCCTCTCATGATTTTGTATACCTCTATAAGATTTCTCCTCATCCTCCTTCACCCAATGGAAGAGAGACTCAACCACTCCCTATAGCTCACACCCTCTAGTCTTGGCAACATCCTCGTAAATCTTTTCTGAACCCTTTCAAGCTTGACAATATCTTTCCTTTAACATGTTACCCAGAACTGATCACAAAATTCTAAATATCGGTCTCACCAACGTCTTATACAACTGCAGCATGACCTCCTAACCTCTATACTCAATACTCTAACTGATGAAGGCCAAAGTGCCAAAAGCCCTTTTCACCACCTTATCTACCTGCGACTCGACCGTCAAGCAACCATGCACGTGTACTCCTAGATCTCTCGCTCTACAACAAAACCCAAAGGTCTACAATTTCCTCTTTTAGTTTATTCCGTAGTTCCCAAAACTCCTCCAGGGATGCACTTGATCCCAGCTGCCTATACATGTCCCATGCATCCTTCTTATTTTCAACTAATGTCTCACTTTCCCTCGTCAGCCAAGCTTCCTTACGTTTGCCTGCCTTGTCCTCTAACAGGGACGTACACATCCTGAGCTTTCTTCAGTACACTTTTAACAACATTTCACTTGGCCAATGTTCCTTTCCCCTCTAATAACCTGCTCCAGTTAACTTGAGCGAGACCTTCTATCATACCCTCAAAGTTGACCTTACCCCAGTTGTGCATTGTGACACGTGGACCCACCCCGTCCTTATCCATAACTATCTTAAACCTAATCGAACTGTGGTCACTGGCCCCAAAAGGCTCCTCCACACACACTTCATTAACTTGTCTTTCCCAATTTCCCAATACTAAATCCAGCGTTGCCCCCTCGCGTGTGGGGGTCTCCACATACTGCTAAAGAAAACTCTCCTGAACCCTTTTGAGGAATTGCACCCCATTTAAATCCTTCACGCTATGATTTTCCCAGTCTATATTGGGAAAGTTAAAATCCCCTACTACAACAATCTTATTTAACCTGCAGCTGTCTGCAATCTCATGGCACATTTGTTCTTCTAATTCCTGTTGACTATTTGGGGGTCTGTAGAACACCCCCAACAAGGTGATCATCCTTTTCTTGTTTCTCTGCTCCACCCAAATAGCCTCACTAGACGAACCGTCCGTAATGTCACCTCTGAACACAGCCGTGACATCCTCCTTAACCAACAATGTGACCCTCCTCCTCTTTTTCCCTCACCCCTGTCTCTCCTGAAGTTCCTGTCCCCCAGAACATTGAGCTGCCAGTCCTGCCCCTCCTTTAACCAGGTTTAAGTCGTGGCTGCAACGTCCTAGTCGCTCGTACCTATCTGTGCCCTGAGCTCATCTGACTTGCCCGTCAGGCCCCTTGCATTAAAATACATGCAGTTTAAACCAAACCTCCTTCTTCACTCTCTGCCTTTCACCTACCTTTCCCACACTACCCTCCATAACAACTTCTAGCCTCTCTCATGCCTCTGTCCTGCACGAGATCCCACCCCACTGCCAATCTAGTTTAAGCCCTCCCGTGTAGCATTAGCAAACCTTCCTGCTAGGTGATAGTGGAGGATTTTAAGTTTTAAGAGAATCCAAAGGGGCATATGAGAATGATCCCAGGGATGATTGGATTAACGTATGCAGAGTGTTTGATGGCTCTGGGCCTGTACTCGCTGGAATTTAAAAGGATGAGAGTGAACCGCATTAAAACTTACCAAATAATAAATGGATAGAGTGGATGTAGAGAGGATGTTTTGTCGAGGGGTCGGCAACCTATGGATCCGGCACGTAATCCAAAATCATCCGGCCCGCAGGGGTTTTTTTTTTTTTCAATTAGTTTTCGCAACCTGGGAACTGCAGCCAGTCCCAAGACTTGCAGACGACATGGGAACTGCAGCTAGACCCGGGGCTCACAGGCAACCTGGGAACTGCAGCCAGACCCGGGGCAGGCGATCTGGGAGCTACGGACAGACCCGGGGCTCGCAGGCGACATGGGAACTGCAGCTAGACCCGGGGCTCGCAGGCAACCTGGGAATTGTAGCCAGACCCGGGGCAGGCGACCTGGGAGCTACAGACAGTCCCGGGGCACGCAGGCGACCTGGGAACTGCAGCTAGTCCCGTGGATGCGAGGGATCTGGGAACTGCCGAAAACTAATTGTAAAACACATGAAAACGAATGTGAAAAGCAACACCAAGTTTCACACTAGTTAGTATGTATTATTACTCATTTATGTATTATTAGTAAATATTATTACTAATTATTAATTTAGTTAGTATGTATTATTATTACCTCCATTTGTTAACTATGGTGATAGATGTGGCGCACCATCCACTCACTGACATGGATCCTGGCCCCTATGCAGAACAAGGTTGCCGAACCCTGGTCTAGAGCAAGAGGGCACAGCCTCAGAATTAAAGGATGTACCTGTAGAATGGAGAAGAGTTAGTTGGTGAATCTGTCTAATTCATTACTACATGTGGCTGTGGAGGCCAAGACATTGGAGGATAGCTAATGTTATCCCACTTTTTAAGAAAGGCAGGAGAGCGAAAACGTAATTATAGAACAGTTAGCCTGACAACGGTAGTGGGGAAGATGTTGAATTATAAAAGATGAAATAGTGGCACATTTGGATAGCAGTAGCAGGATCGGTCTCAGTCAGCGTGGATTTACGAAGCGTAAATCATGCTTTACTAATCTTCTGGAATTTTTTGAGGCTGTAATTAGGAAAATTGACAAAGGAGAGCCAGTGGATGTAGTGTACCTGGACTTTCAGAAAGCATTTGATAAAGCCCCACATAGGAGATTAGTGGGCAAAATTAGAGCACATGGTATTGGGGGTAGAGTGCTGACATGGATTTAAAATTGGTTGGCAGACAGGAAACAGAGTAGGGATTAACAGGCCCCTTTCAGAATGGCAGGCAGTGACTAGTGGGGTACCGCAAGGCTCAGTGCTGGGATCACAGCTATTTACAATATACATTCATGGTTTAGATGAAGGGATTCAAAGTAACATTAGCAAATTTGCAGATGACACAAAGCTGGGTGGCAGTGTGAACTGTGAAGAAGATGCCATGAGGATGCAGGGTGACTTGGACAGGTTGGGTGAGTGGGCAGATGCAGTTTAATGTGAAAAAATGTGAGGTTCTCCACTTTGGTGGCAAAAACAGGAAGGCAGATTATTATCTGAATGGTATGAAGTTGGGAGAAGGGGAAGTACAACGGACTCTGGGTGTCCTTGTTCATCAGTCACTGGAAGTAAGCATTCAGGTACAGCAGGCAGTGAAGAAAGCGAATGGCATGTTGGCCTTCATAACAAGAGGAGTTGAATAAGGAGCAAAGAGGTCCTTCTGCAGTTGTACAGTGCCCAAGTGAGACCACACCTGTGCTGTTTCGGCCTCCCAATTTGAGGAAGGACATTCTTGCAATTGGGGGAGTGCAGTTAAGGTTCACCAGGTTAATTCCCGGGATGGCGGGACTGTCATATGTTGATAGAATGGAGCAGATGGGCTTGTATACTCTGGAATTTAGAAGGATGAGAGGGTATCTTATTGAAACATATAAGATCATTGAGGGTTTGGACACGCTGGAGACAAGAAACATGTTCCCGATGTTGGGGGAGTCCAGAAGCAGGGGCCACAGTTTAAGAATAAGGGGTAAGCCATTCAGGGCTAAGATGAGGAAACACTTTTTTACACAGAGAGTTGTAAGCCTGTGGAATTCTCTGCCTTGGAGGGAAGTGGAGGCCGGTTCTCTGGAAACTTTCAAGAGAGAGCTAGACAGAGCTCTTAAATGTGGAGGAGTCGGGGTTTTGGGGAGAAGGCAGGAACAGGGTGCTGATTGTGGATGATCAGCCATGATCACATTGAATGACGGTGCTGATTCGACGGGCCGAATGGCCTACTCCTGCACATTTTGTCTATTGTACAGTGAAGAAGGTCACTTGTGGAATCTTGATCACTGAGTCAATGGAAGGAGCAATGGTGGATGTAGTTTAATTCAGGTAAAATGCAAGGAATCGCTTTTTGGTAGGACAAACAAATGCAGGATTTGTATGGTAATTGGTTGGGTTCTGGGAAGTGTTGTGGAACAGAGACATAGAGGTGCAGGTAATTCCATGAAAGTAGCAACAGGTGGACAGGATGGTGAAGGCTTTTGGCATGCTTGCCTTCATCGTTCAGAGTGTTGGACGGGTGATGGGATGTTGTGTACAGCCACATTGATACATTGATACTGCCACATTTGGAGTAAAGTGTACAATTCTGGTCGCCCTGGTATTAGGAAGAGTGTCATTAAACTTGAAACGGTGCAGAAAGGGTTTCCAAGGATATTGCTGAATCAGGAGGGTTTGTGCTCTAAAGTGAGTCCGGATAGGCTAGGCCTTTTTTCCCTGGAGCGTAGAAGACTGTGGAGTGGCCTTTACAGAGGCTGGAAAATCATGAGGGGCATAGATACAGTGAATCGTCACAGACTTTTCCCAAAAGAAGAAGTGTAAAATTAGAGGACACAGGTTTAAGGTGAGAGATGATAGATTTGACAGGGACCTGAGGAGAAACCTTTTCTCAGAGAGAGTGGCGCATGCATAGAATATGCTGTCAGAGGAAGTGGTACAATTTAAAAGACAGTTTAAAAGACATTTAGCCAGGTACATGAATAGATAAGTGGTAGATTTCATCATCGGTGTTCATTTACCACATGACTAGGTACGTTTCTTTGTTTCCACATGAATAGGAAAACATTCAAGCCAGGCACAGGCAAGTGTGGTTACGCAACTTGGTCAGCATGAATGAATGAATGAATGAATGAAGACCCTCTTTCTATGCTGTTGAGCCTTTTGACTCCAATGTTTGAAAGTAATCACCAGGCTGTATTTGAAACCACTGTGTGATTCTATCTGAAGCTGCAGTAGTTATGCCTGAGTAGTTCACAATCATGATGAACACTTTAAGGTTGCTGAATTCTGGTGTGGGTGCATTTAGCCCATCTGCTGAACAATTGTGTCCAGAATTAATCTTGCAGTTAATGGACCAGAACTTGGTGCCTATGTTTATTAACTTACTGGCGAATTGAGTTGAATAATGCCTACACAGTGTCTCACAAAATGGATATAGTGGTTTAATCCTCAAGGCACAAATGAGCCATGAGTGGCAATATTGCATATCTTATTCTGGCAGAATCCAGACCAATTTTGCGATGGACTTATTCAAGGATAAACAGTTTGGCATTTTTAACACTTCAAATTCTCAATTCTTTGAGTGGATTGAACACGGCATTGTTTACATAACTTAAAGAGGAAAATGTTGTTTCTAGAACAAAGTTCACTTCTGCCTCAGTCATTGTGATATAACATGTGCATCCACTGAAGCTATTTTTCACATCATTGCTGATGACTTCTTCACTGAAGTGCACGTAAGAATGGGTTAAACATACGGAAGATAAAGCTTTTCACCTGCTTGCTCTTGACACACCACTTCACTCCCTACCGATCAAGGACCATTTAACGATCTTGTTAAATAACATCAATTTTGATTTAGAAACACAGAAAATGGGTGCAAGAGTAGGCCATCTGGCCCTTCAAGCCAGCACCGCCATTCAGTACCCTGTTCTGGCTTTTACCCCATATCCCTTGATTACCTTAGCCCAAAGAGCGAAATCTAACAATTTGAAATTGAAAAGGGTCCCAACCCGAAATGTCTCCTGTTCATGTTCTCCAGAGATGGTGCCTGACCTGCCGAATTATTCCAGCACTTTGTATCTTTTTCAGTTTTGGTCACCGTGCTATGGGTAGGATATCATTAAGCTGGAAAAGGTGCAAAGAAGATTTACGAGGATGTTACCAGCGTTCAAGGATGCGCTATAGGGAGAGATTGGGCAAGCTAGGAGTATATTCATTGGAGTGCAGGAGGCTGAGGGATGATTTTACAGAAGTGTTTAAATTCATGAGGGGAATTGATAGAGTGAATGCACAATCTTTAACCAGGGTAGCAGCATCAAAAGCCACAGGACCTAGGTTTAAGGTGATTAGAGGGATATGGGCCAAATGTAGACAAAGGTAGACTAGCTTAGATGAGGCATGTTGATTGGCATGAATGAGTTGGGCCGAAGGGCGTTTTTCTGTACTGTACGACTAATTTTGGTCATTCCTCCTATTTTGGATACCTGTTAATTGGGGAAACATCGATGATGAAATCTACCACAGCCTTCAGTATGCTAACACAACCTCTTCAGACCTTAAATCTGATACTAAACCTGATCTATAAAATGGCATTAATCCGTGCTCCACTGTATGCATTGGACACCTGGAGAACTCGTTGCTAGGCTTTTCAGTGAAATCCTTCAAATTCACTGGTAGGAAAGGCCAGTTAACTGCACTGTTTCTATCCCGACATCTGAACTGCCAACTGTCGTTACCTGAAAATGATATGCCACGTGACCATACTGCTGGAACATGAACTCTGCTCAGATTTCTATCAGCATAAGTGATTTCCCGGAATCCAGAGGAAAAGCTTTAAGTAGCAATGTTACAAAATTTTGAGATTTAAAAAATCAAGTCTGCAATTTATCCCATCAGATAAAGCATAAAAAGAAGTTTAATTTGACACCTAATTCACTTTCATATCTTCAGTATTAAAAAGGTTATGGCCATTTTCATACTCGGAAATTAGCATCTTGTTCCCTATTGCTTTTCCATTGACTTAACACAAAAGTTGTGATCGAGGACAGTCAAAAGCCCATTAAAATTTAAGAGAACTCAATGAAACTTTCAGTTATTATAGATTGAAGCATTCTGAAACAAATATGAAACAATCTTACTTGGATGACCTGAAATTAAAGCATATGATTAGTTAGTTATCTAATTGTAGCTAATTACAAAATTCAATTACTAGATCTAAACATCTTTCCATTTCTTAAGAAAAGATAAACTTTTTTAAATTGCCTAAGTGTCCAAATAACATTCACACAATAATCCACCATGTAACATGATTTTTCAATCTCATTTTCATGAATTTATAGGCCAAATGGAAGGAATTTAGTGTTTAATGCCTGTAAATTAATGGCCATTTAAATCAACGCGAATGGGTTTTAGTGGAACGGGGTGGATTGGAACGTTGCGGTGAAGTCGGTATGAAAAATACTGGTGGTTCATACATTGTTTTTTGTCCCCATTTCCCAACATGAAAATTTGATTAAAGCCTTCATAAGAACCACGTTTTTATGTAAAAATAAACTGTGTACCTTTTATCGCCTACCTTAGGTCCGTTCTGCTGTCCGCGTTCAGACAGAGCTTTATAAGATGATTTTTAAACTACTCTAGTTAATAAATAATCTAGCGTAGTTTAAAAATAGCTTAATGGATGAAATGTTTGAGCGATTTCTCTTTAGCGACGAAATCGCCCGACATGGATCGATTTGGACTGTCTAGGGAAAGCATTTTAAACCCGCCCCCCTCTGAAAGGCGCCAAAGTCACGCACACGGGGAGCGGCAGAACTGCAGCGCTGCTAAAGGTAGGTATTGTAACATACCTACTTTAAGGACTTATCAAAGCCTACATGAAAACCATGTGATATCCTCATGGTCTCACACCGACAGAGGCATCGAGGAAGGCACTCAGCATTTCACTCACTCACTGGTAGCATATGGAAGCCAAGCACATAGTGTACAACAGTCCAAACCAGACAGTCGCCTGCCTTTTCAAGCTCCACCCCTCCCATCTGTGCCACAGTCTGGGGATCCTGCAGGGAACTCATTAGTCAGGAGGGAGTGCCTAACAAGAAGATGATGGCGTAATCTGGCTGAAATATTTTTGTAACTTGATTGACAACATTTAATGTGGTGTTCAATGTGTAGTTATATCACTGCAGGTTTCAATCGTATCTTTTGGCCTACATTAATAAATTGGTAGTATAAACATGCATTTGGAACATTAGTTGGTTCAGTTAGTATTTTTCTGGTCTTTTGTTATGTAACATGTTGATACTTAAATACCATCTATCTAAGTTTTACGCAAGTAGTTTTTGGGGTACTGTAATCAGTTCATTTGTGAAATCCAGTATTATTCAGAATTAAAGCTGCAGCAATAATGAGAAATAGGAGCACATAAGAGGACAGGTGAGCCCAAGAGTGACTCTCAAGGAGAAAAGAGGGTGGAGACTTAAGAGCAGCTACGATCAGAGAGAAGCTCAGTTATCGTGCTGAAAAGTGAGAGATGATTTGCCCATGTGCGCAGGCTGAAGAGTAGAAGAGCAGTGGCATGATTTAAAGAGGGAAATGATAGAATCCTGGCGAGTTAATATCATTGGAAGAGAAATGTCTCTTGGAGATGAGAAGCTGTTCAAGGAGGTGTGCTTGCTTTGGGTGAGATTTATTGGAAGGGGAGTTAAGCATATGTACTCTGCTCTAACTCCATTTGCAAGTTTGTAGATGACACCACCAAAGGGGGAGAGATCTAAAACAATGTTGAAACAGCACAGTAAAGATATTTTCAGTAACATGGTGTCAACCTTTCCCTCAATGTCATTGAGATGAAGGGACTAGCTAATGACTTCAGGAAAAGAGGTGGTGTACACATCCCAGTCAACATCAGTAGCACTGAAGTAGAGATGGTCAAGAGCTGCAAGTTCCTAGGCGTAAATATCACCAACAATTTGTCCTGGACCAGTGATAATGAAGCTACAGCCAAGAAAGCATACCAATGCCTCTTCTTGTTTAAGAAAGAACTGCAGATGCTGGAAAAATCGAAGGTAGATAAAAATGCTGGAGAATCTCAGCGGGTGAGGCAGCATATATGGGGCAAAGGAATAGGTGAAGTTTCGGGTCGAGACAGAGTGTGTCCCACCGCAAATTGGAGGAGCAGCACCTCATATTTTACTTGGGTAGTTTACACCCCAGCGTTATGAACATTGGCTTCTCCAATTTCAGATAGTCCTTGCTTTCTCCCTCCTTCCCCTCCCCAGCTCTCCCACAGCCTACTGCCTCCGCCTCTACGTTTCTTCTTCCCCCCCTCCCCTCCCCACCCCCACATCAGTCTGAAGAAGGGTCTCGACCCGACACGTCACCTATTCCTTCGCTCCATAGATGATGCCTCGCCCAATGAGTTTACCCAGCATTTTTGTCTACCTCCAATGCCGCTTCTTCCTCAGAAGACTAAGGAAGTTCAACATGTCCCCAATAACACTTGCCAACTTCTACAGATGCACCATAAAAAGCATGCAGCAAAGCTTTGTTTGATGACAAATCTACCGAAGACCATAAAAAATTGCAGAGATTGGTGGATATAGAGTAGTCCATCACACAAGCCAGCCTTCACTTTCTCCCCCCCTCATTGGACAGAAGATACAAAAGATTGAAAGCACCTACCACCAGATTCAGGAACAGCTTCATCCCCGCTGCAATGAATTGTTCTCCTTTAAGCTAACGGTACAGTCGCAGTCTTCCAACCTACCTCATTGGGGTGCGTGCACTTTTTGTTTATTTCTATTCTATAACTGTAACACTAATACCGTATACTGCACTCTGGATTTTTTATCTTTACACTTCAACTATTCACTTCATCTTCAGCAAATGCCTTGAGAGTCGCTCTTGGGCTCACCTGTATGTACTCATGTATAGGATAATTTGGCTGGTTATATCTTTCACTGTAACTCGGTACACATGACAATAAATATTTGGAATGTGTACCGAATAAACACGGAACACATACCAAAGCCAATGATGGTAGGGGGAGAGAGAATTTAATTACCCAGAGAGCAATAATTCATTTGAATTATGTGCCTATGAGAATGGTAAGTTAAGGGATCTGTTTTTTCTATATAATTCTTCCTAGGTTTTTGGTCTCACAAAAATGGTAGATGAGATAGTAGAATGCTCATCCTGCAGGATTTTAAAATTTGGGGATTTCCCGTGCTGAGGACTTTACCTGCAATAAGTATGTCAGCAGCAGCTCCTTAAGGGCCATGTTCAGGAACTGGAGCTGCAGCTGGATGATCTCCGGAGTACCCGGGGGTGCAGGAGTGTCATAGATAGGAGTTATAGTGAGGTTATCATGCCTACGGTTCAGGCAAGAGGTAGATGGTGAACACCGGGAAAGGGAGGAGGCAGAGAGGGCAGGAATCTATGTTTCTATGAATCCCCTGGGCGGTTTCTCTGGACAATAAGTATGCTCCTTTGGATACTGTTGTGGGGGAGAACCAGTCAGGAGAGAGCAGCAGCAGTCTAATCTGCAATGTCTGGCCTGGCTCTAAGGCACAGCCAGGAAGGAAAAGGTCAGCCGAAGCCATATAGTGATAGGAGATTCATTCGTTGGGGGGGGGGGGGGTCACAGAGGAGATTCTGTGGCAGCAAACGAGACTCCAGGATCCTATTTTGTTTGCTTAGTTCCATGGTCCAGGATGTTTCCAAACTGTTGCAAAACATTTTCAAGGGGGAGGGCGAGGGCGAGCAGCTGGAAGTCATTGTGACCCTGGCACAAATGACATGGGTAGGAAAAGGGATGAGGTCCTGTGAAATAAATATCGGGAGTTAGGCAGAAGATCAAAACGCAGGGGTAATAATCTCTGGATTACTCCCAGTGCCACATGCTAGTAATAAGAAGATAGAATAGATACATGTGGCTTAGGGGTTGGTGCAGGGGGCAGGGATTCAGATTTTTTAACTATTGGGATCCCTTCTGGGGCAGAGGTAACTGCATAAGAGGGACGGGTAACATCTGAACTGGAGGGGGCCCAATATCCTTGCAGGAGGTTTGCTGGTGCTACACAGGGGTGTTTAAACCACAGAGTCATGGGGGTGGGAATCAGAGTAGTAGGTCAAAAATTGTAAGTGATAGGATGATGGAGATTAAGGCCAGTAAGTTTCAAACAAAGGACAAACGGGGAGAGAAGGAATATGGTGAAGCTGATGGGCTGAATTGTGTTTATTTAAATGCAAAGAGTATTGTGGAGGAAGCCGATAACTTATAGTCAGGATCATTGCTTGGGACTATGATATTGCGACCATTGTGGAAACGTGGTTGTGAGAGGGACACGACTGGCAGCTCAATGTTCCAGTGTTCTGATGTTTCACACATGACCTAGAGGAAGGCAAAAGAGGTGGAGGATTTGCGCTACTAGTCCTCCAGACTGCCACCACGGCACTCGGAGAGAACAAACTGGGGGGTTTGTCCGTGAGATGATATGGGAAGACTTAAAGTGCAAGCACTCTAGTGGGATTGTGCTATAGGCCCCTCACAAGCAAGTGGGAAATAAAGGGACAGATACATAGACAGATAAGTGAAAGATGAGAAAAAGAAGGAAAGAGCTCAAGCGTGCGATTGGAAAGGCCAGAAGGGGCCACGGAATGGCTTTGGCAAGTCGGATTAAGACAATCCAAAGCTTTTTATACCTATATAAAAAAACAAGAGGGTAACCAGGGAAACGGTTGGACCGCTCAGGTATAAAGGAGAGGATTTGTGCTTGGAGTCCAGGGATGTAGACGAGGTACGAAATTAGTACATTATATCTGTTTCCTCCAAGGAGAAGGACATGGAGGACAGTGAGATCAGTGTGGTGAATACTAATATTCAAGGGCAGATTGAGAAGGAAGTCAACAGTGTTTTATTGTCATATGTACCTGAAACAGACCAATGAAATTCTCACTTGCAGCAGCACAACAGATATGTAAACACATTCCTCTATAAACATTATAATAAATCTCAACAAGTTAAAACAAACAATAATAGTGCAAAAAACAAAAATAATTCCCGCATGCTTATATAGTTTGGAGTTTATTTGAAGGTTGTGGTGTGTAACAGCCTGATGGTTGTAGGAAGAAGCTGCTCCTAAACCTGGACGTTACGGTTCTCAGGTTCCTATACCTTCTTCTCGATGGCAGGAGTGAAATGAGAGTGTGGCCAGGGTGATATGGATCTCTGATGATACTGGCTGTAGATGATATGTGTGTATACCTTTAAATATAGTGACACATCCACCACTAACCACTCCCCTTACCATTCAGTATAATTGTGACCTTCCCACCCCTGTGTCTCTCTCCAGCATCCGTGACAGACCACGTACAGCTAGGGCTGCGATGTATTTGACTAGTGAATAAAAATAGTAGTAAAGACTCTGTGTGTAAGAGACCATTCCTTACACTGGCTGCCTTTTTGAGGCAGTGACTCCTGTAGATCCCTTCGATGCGGGGAGGTTGGTACCCATGATGGACTGGACAGTGTAGACCACTTTTTACAATTTTGTTCATTCTTGGGTGTTCGGGACCGTGGTGCAACCGGTCAATATGCTTTCTATACCTGTAGAAGTCCAAGATAATATTTGTAGACAAATCAAATCTCCTAAGGGAATAGAGGCATTAATGAGGTGGTGTTGGGGCTCCTTAAGAGCACGAGGGTGGATAAGTAACCATTATTCGACGGGATTTTATACCAAGTTATTGGGAGAGGCAAGAGAAGAGATTGCGGGAGCCTTCATGAAGATCTTTGCGTCTTTTCTAGATATCGACAAAGTCTGGGAGAAATGGAGAGTGGCTAATGTTATTCCTTTATTTGAGAAGGGAAATAGAAGGTAGATAGAGTGGCGGTGCCTTGTGGCTACGGCTCGCCTGCAGTCCATCTGTCTTTCTTCTTTCTTTCTTTGTCTTATTGTTGATGTTAGATATCTGTTTTAGTCCATTTTCAGTTGTGGATTATGTGGAGGGTGGGGGAAACTTAAAAAAGAATCTCTTCAACGGAGATGCAACCTTTTTCCATGTCGTATCTCCTTTCACACTGAAGCCTAACACGAGGAGCTAGCGGCCTCCAACTGGAATCGACCTTGAGGGCTCCGGTCACAGAGCCTGTGGACTTACCATCATGGAGCTGACTGACTTTCAGAGGCTGCGGTGGCTCTGCAATGCGGCCGCGACTCGACTTTAGAGGCTTCGGCCCTGTGGACTGCAACATCGGAGCTCGCAGGTCCCATGTTGGTGACTGATTTTCGGGAGGTACAGCAACAGCAGCTTCGTCTGCCCTGAATCGTAAGGCTTGAATCGACCCTTTGGCGGGGCCTTTCGTCGCCCGGCGCAGCAAAAAATCGGCTGCGGGATCTACCATCGCCCGGCGGGGGCTTCAATCGCCTTGACGCAGCAGTTTGACTGCCTGACCGCTGGAGAAGAAGCAAGGAAGAGATAATAGATTTTTTAGCTTCCATCATAGTGAGGAGGTGACGGGAGGAGAGTCACTGTGATGGGTGTTAGTGGTTAATTGTGTGTTTTGGTGCTTTTTTACTGTTATGACTGCATGGTAACTACATTTTGATCAAATTTGTTCTCAATGACAAATAAAGAAATTCTAATTCTTAAAAAAAGGCATATGGTATGCTTGCTTTCATAGATCGGGGCAGTGATTATATCAGTCAGGGAGTCATTATGCAGCTTTATAGGTTTTGCCGCATTTGGAGTATTGTGTACAGTTCTGGTCACGTCATTACAGGAAGAATGTAAGGCTTGGAAAGGAGCAGAGGTTGTTTACCAGAATGGTGCCTGGATTAAGGACCATTAACTATAGGGAGAGCACCAAATGCTGGAGAACCTCAGCGGGTGCAGCAGCAACTATGGGGCGAAGGAGATGGGCAACGTTTCAGGCCGAAACCCTTCTTCAGACCCTTTTTCGGCTCTGTGGACTGCAACAGTTTCGGCGTGAAACAGTTTTTGGTTTCGGCCCAAAACGTTGCCTATCTCCTTCGCTCCATAGATGCTGCGGCACCCACTGAGATTCTCCAGCATTTTGTGTACCCTCGATTTTCCAGCATCTGCAGTTCCTTCTTTAAAACTATAGAGAGAGGTTGGACAGACTTGCATTGTTTTCTCTGTCAGATCTGATAGAAGTATGTCAAATGATGAGAGGCATAGATAGTGTAGACAGGCAGAACTTTTGTTTACCCAGGATAGAAAATTCAATGCGTGATGACATAGCTTCAAGATAAGCGGGAAGTTTATTTACATAGATGATGGTGAGTGCCAGACACACTCCTGGGGATGGTGGTTGAGGCAGATCCAATAGTGGCATTTAAGAGACTGCTGGATAGGCATATGGCTAAGCATTGAATGGAGGGATATGGATTATGTGGAAGTAGATAAGCGATGGTCTTGGCAACATGTTTGGCACAGACATTGTGGGCCGAAGGCCCTGACCTTGTACTGTACTGTTCTTTGTTCTTTGTTCTGTGTTCAGTACAGGGTAAATTTGAGAGGGACGAGCAATTCTCTGTTGTTTTGATTAAAGTTTTGTTGTGTTCTGTGTGCTTGTCCAAGAGTAACGTAACTGGATGCTGTTAACTACTTTGGATTCATAAGGAAAAGATACAGATAAGTTCAAACTACTTGTGCCAAGCTAGTATGTGGAATGTTATCAAGACTAAAGTAGCACAAACATATTTTTAAATGTATTTCTCGAGGAGTAACTGTGTTAATTTGAATAGATATATTAATACTCACAGTTTGGGCTCCATCATTGGTAGTTCACAAAATTCAAACATTCTGTGGAATTGTGCCAAGTAATGTGGTGAATTGATTAGGATGCGTTAATTGATTATATGTAGTGTACATTTACAGTACAACGTGGTGTGCTGATGATTGGTCCGATGCTTTGTTTAAGACTTTAAAGACTTGAGCTGCTTATCAGCTAATCTCATTTGCAGAACATTCTTAGTTTGCCTTTGTGACAGGCTGTCAGTTGTAACGTGGGCTGTGGTATTTTGCAACTGGTAGTGAGTGCTGCCTTTGGGGAGAGCTTAGAGAAGCAGTTAGGTCAGCTGCTTTTGATTGGCTGCAGAAAGCACTTCCCGTGTTGTGATTTGAAGCATATGGCTCATTTACAGTTCTCCGGAAAACATACTGGCTGAGATCTCTCGTGCAGTATAGTTGCAAAAAAGGTAAAGGCTGAAACGCTGACCAAAGTTTTAAGAAGTGCCTGAAAGCCGGAAAGCCGAGGAGTCGGCAAGATCAACGTGAGTAATGAGAACAGGAAGTTAGAAAGGACTGTGACGTTTGACTAGTTACTTGTTCAAAGATCTTGCTTTGTGCCTTCTTAAACTTCATAAATGTATCTAATTTTAAGGGGCGATTCAGGAATTGTACATAATGTCTAAACACTGAGCACAATGGTGCCTGTCCCTGTTTACGTACTACATTTATTTGGTGTCTTTGTTCAGATAATTGGTGTCTTTGTTTTATGTGGCAATCATATCACAATTAATGTATTAGTTATATTGTGCCGTTGTGAATTATAGTAAAAGGGACACAGTATACAGCTTAAAGTAGTTATTTATACTCTTTATTTAAATATTCACAAGCCAGTTGCACTTTAGCGTTTCAGTGTTGATAATGGTTTACAAATTGTGGAATTATCTTTGTACTTTTAAAAGTAACACTATAATTCATGTAAATTAGGTGCCATGTATGCAGATAGAGTTTTTTCAAGTAAGGCAGTAATTTTTGAGTCTGTACATAATGGATTGCAGATATATTCAAAACCAAGATAGATCTTTGGATTTTAGGGATAAAATGGGGGTGGGGGGAAGTAGGTGAATCTATAACTGGATTAATCTGGGTCTTACTGAGAAAAAGACAGATTTGAGAGATTATATGCCTTATGTTTCTAATTCAATCTGCAGAAGAGGGAATATATCAGCACAGTAGGTTAGATAGTGATGTTTTTGTTTGTAAATCTGATTTCAAGATTATTTCAGTGTTTTAACTATTAAAAATGTGCATTATTCCAACAATTATTTAGAAATCAGACCAAATTAGTGTGACCATTAGTAGTTTAGAGTCTCAGCAATAATAATTTGTAGGCATTCAACAGTTGCTTGCACTTGATAAAATGATTATCAAAAAGGAGCTGACTATAGGAATCAGGACATATCAAAGCTGATGTCAAAGTTGACAGAATTTGAACAGATTGCCAATGTTGGATTGGGTCCAGGCTGTTCTGATTTGGGATGCCACTGTAAACGGTTTAATTATTGTAAATATGCATCTACTGCAAATGCACGTTGGATTATCTCTTTTTATTTGGGAATTAGATTAGATCTGTGCCAACAGTAGTGGTGATATTAATAATGTGGTGCTGGCATATGGTCAGCATCCCAGAATAAATAATGGACCTTCTTAATCAAGGTTAGCAATTGCTTTATATAGGAAAACAATTCAGAAGTTTGCCAAAAACGTGCAAAATCCAGCTCTTTATAAAGATTATTATTTCTAGACAGATCCTGATAGACCAGTTTTGACTTGATAATTATGATTGATTTAAATATGATTAATACATTTGAAGTGAATCACTGAGCATTGCTGTGCAGGTTTTGCTTCACTAATTCCTACCATTCTTTGAAAAGAAAATGCATATCCATACTGATGTGTTGAAAAGGGCATTTTGTAATTGCACAAATTTGCAATCTAAACCCTAAAACATATTTAAACGAACCCAAACTCTTACTGAAAGCGTAAGAGAAATGCAGATCTCATTTAAATTGTGTTGTTCCATTGTTGTTTTAATACACTGCCATCTTGGGAGTTGGTAAGGAAAAGAAAGAGTGGTATTGAAGATAAAGCATGTTAACTAATATCCTAAAAATACTAGATTAATTTTGAACATTTAAAGCCTGATGTCTGCCCCCGTTTTTCCTTCATGCTTCATCTAGTTAATTACTCTGTAAAAATGGGTTTAAAGTTGATTTGTGGACCTTACTAACTGCATGCAAGAAACAAGATTAATGTACTTATTCTTTGTAAAGCTCACTATACCGTTTGCAGGTAATTCATTTATGAGGTCACTTTAACCTTGTCATTTGCTGACTATTTTACCCATGTAAGCTGTTTATTTATTGTAAATATGAAGCAGCAGGAAAGGATGCAAAAAAAGATTTACAAGGGTGTTAATGTGTCAGGAGAGTTATAAGGAGAGACTGGATAGACTAGGTATTTTTTTTTCCTGGAATGCAGGAAGTCAAGGGATGATCTTCTGGACGTATATAAGATCTTGAAGGGCATTATTAGGTGAATAACCACAGTCTTTTTCCCATGGTATTGTGTATATAGAAAGAACTGCCAGAGGATGTGATAGAATAGGATAGACTCATGACATTTAAGGCACTTGGACAGGTACATGGATAAGAAAGGTTTGGAGGCACATGGGCGGGGCCCTGGCAAGTGGGCCGAGCTCGATTACGTAAATTGATCTGCATGGCTGAGTTAGGCGAATGAGCGTATTTCCCTGCTGAAAAGCTCAATGACTATCTATCTATCTATCTTTAAAACTGTGTGTGTGTATGTGTGTGTGTCGGCGGTGTTTGTGGGTGTATGTCACATTCCATTTTTTTTTCAGATAAGATCTTTGGCGTTTGATTCCATGGTCCGCCAAAACCAGATGCGAAAACGCCGTTATCTTTTCCATTTCGCTAGCGATTTAGCTTCTACATGCATGATTTACTACTCATTACATTTAGACATTTTTATGTACACATTTTAAAATAAAATCACCCCCCCCCCCCGCCACACACTCAATCATTTTAAAATCGAAACGGCACCTCACGAGCTGCTTACGTCACAATCACACATGCCGACCAATCCCAAGCCGCTTCTCTCTCTTTATTTGGCAGCCCGGCTCCCCCTCCCTCCAACTACGCTCGCGCCTCCCGCAGCTCGAATCACCCGCGTGCTCCCCCCCTCCTCCAACTATGCTCGTGCCGTGCCGCATATGCCTTTACACCAGCACCAGCCACCCCCCCCCCCCCCCCCGCAGCCTGTGTCGAAGCACGTGATCACGTGTGTGGGAATAGAGAAAGTGGATTGGGGGTGATAGGGAGTGGGTGATAGATGGACTGCCCCCACCCCTCTCCCCCTCCCTCCCCTCTCTCCCCTACCCCATCTCCTCTCTCCCCAACCTCCCTTCACCCCACCTCCCCGTCCCTCCCCATTACCCCCTTCCCCGCCTCCCCCTTCCCTTCTCCCCTCTCAGCCCCCTTTCTCCATCTCTCTCCCCTCCCATCTCTCTCCCCCCTCCTCCCCCTCACCCATCCTCCCTCACCCAACCTCCCCCTCCTCCTCCCCTCCACCCCGTAACCTCTCTCTTGCCCTTCTGTGTCTGCCCCTTTCTCTTTCCCTCTCCCCATTCCCTCTCTGTTCTCATTCTCTACCCCCCTCGCTCTCTCTCCCCCCTCTCTCCCCCCTCTCTCCCCGCTCATTCTCCCTCTCTCCCCTCTCTCTCTTTCTCTCCACCCCCTCTCTCTCCCTCCCTCTCTCTCTCTCTCCCTCCCCCCTCTCTCCCTCCCCCTCGCTCTCTCCTTCCCCCCGCTCTCTCTCCCTCCCCCTTGCTCTCTCTCCCTCCCACCTCTCTCTCTCCCTCCCCCTCTCCCTCCCCCCTCTCTCTCCCTCCCCCGTCTCCCCCCTCTCTCTCCATCCCCCCTCTCCCTGTCCCTTCCCCCTGTCTCTCTCCATCACCCCCCTCTCTCCCCGTCTCTCTCTCTCTCCCCTCCCCCTCCCTATCTCTCTCCCCTTCCTCTCCCCTGCCCACCCCTAAACCCCCTTCCCCCATCGCTCCACACCCTCACCTCCACCCGTCCCCTACCCCCTTCCCTCCACCCATCCCCTACCCCCTTCCCTCCACCCCTCCCCCTCCCTTCCCCCCACCTCGCTCCCTCCCTTCCCCCCACCTCTCCCTCCCTTCCCCCACCTCTCCCCCTCCCTTCTCACCCCATCTCCCCCCTTCCCTCCCCCCCCCCCCCAGCCCCCCTCTCTCTCCTCCCATCTCTCTATCTCCCCTCCTCCCCCACCCAAATTAAAACTGCTCTCACCCATTAGAATGTTGGTGAACGTTCCATTGTGTGATGTCACAATGCCATCCCTCACAGATGGCCAATCGGAATGGATCTCATTTACATATGCCTTTACACCAGCACCAGCCATCCCCCCCCCCCCCCCCGCAGCCTGTGTCGAAGCACGTGATCACGTCCCCCCACCCTCTCCCCCTCCCCCATCACCCTCCCCATCCCTCCCCCTCCCCCACACCTCTCTCCCCTTCCCCATCCCTCTCTCCTCCCCACCCCTCTCTCCTCCCCTCTCAATCTCCCTCTCCTCACCCCTCTCCCTCTCCTCCCCCTCCTCCCACCCCCATCCCTCTCTCCCCACCCCCCTTCCCTCTCCCTCCACACTCTTCCCCTCTCTCCCCTACCCCATCTCCATCCTCCCCTCCTCCCCCCTCCCCACACCTCCCTCCCCCTCCCCTCTCTGCTCTTCTCCCCCCTCTCCATCCCCTCATCCCTCTCCATCCCCTCATCCTCCCACCCCATCCCTCTCTCCCCCACCCCCCTTCCCTCTCTCCCCACCCCTTCCCTCTCCCCCCGCCCTCTTCCCCTACCCCTCTGTCCCTCTTCCACCACTCCCCATACCCCTCTCCCCTCTCTCCTCACTCTTCACCTCTCTCCCTCCCGACCCCTCTCTCTCCCACTCCCCTCCCCCCTCACCTCCCCCCCCCACCCGTTTTCCCTACCCTTCTCTCCCGCTTCCTCCCTCTCCCACTTCCACCATTCCCCCCCTACCCCTGTCCTCCCTCCCTCCCCACTCGTCCACTTCTCTCCCCCCTGCGCGCCCGTCCCTCTCACTCCTCCTCCAACACCCTCCCCCCTCACCCAGCCTCCCTCTTCTCCTCTCCACCCCTCTCCCTCTTGCCCTTCTGTCTCTGCCCCTTTCTCTTTGTTTCTCCCAATTCTCTCTCTGCTCTCACTCTCTACCCCCCCTTTCTCTCTCCCCATTCTCTCTCTCTCCCCATTCTCTATCTCTCTCCCCTCTCTCTCTCCCTCCCCCTCTCTCTCTCCCTCCCCCTCTCTCTCTCCCTCCCCCTCTCTCTCTCCCTCCCCCTCTCTCTCTCCCTCCCCCCTCTCTCTCTCCCTCCCCCTCTCTCTCTCCCTCCCCCTCTCTCTCTCCCTCCCTCCTCTCTCTCTCCCTCCCTCCTCTCTCTCTCCCTCCCTCCTCTCTCTCTCCCTCCCCCTCTCTCTCTCCCTCCCCCTCTCTCTCCTCCCCCCTCTCTCTCCCTCCCCCTCTCTCTCTCTCCCTCCCCCCTCTCTCTCCCCCTTCCCCCTCTCTCTCCCTCCCCCCTCTCTCTCCTCCCCCCTCTCTCTCCTCCCCCCTCTCTCTCCTCCCCCTCTCTCTCTCCCTCCCCCCTCTCTCTCTCCCTCCCCGTCTCTCTCCCTCCCCCCTCTCTCTCTCCCTCCCCCTCTCTCTCTCCCTCCCCCCTCTCTCTCTCCCTCCCCCTCTCTCTCTCCTCCCCCTCTCTCTCTCCCTCCCCCTCTCTCTCCCTCCCCCCTCTCTCTCTCCCTCCCCCTCTCTCTCTCCCTCCCCCTCTCTCTCTCCCTCCCCCCTCTCTCTCTCCCTCCCCCCTCTCTCTCTCCCTCCCCCCTCTCTCTTCCCCTCCCCCCCCTCTCTCTCCCTCCCCCCCCTCTCTCTCCCTCCCCCCCCTCTCTCTCCCTCCCCCCTCTCTCTCCCTCCCCCCTCTCTCTCTCCCTCCCCCTCTCTCTCTCCCTCCCCCCTCTCTCGCTCCCTCTCTCTCTCTCTCTCTCTCTCTCCCTCCCCCTCTCTCTGTCCCTCCCCCTCTCTCTGTCCCCTCCCCCCTCTCTCCCCCTCCTTCCACACTCTTCCCTCTCTCTCCCCTCCCCCCTCCCCCACACCTCTCTCCTCCCCTCCCCACCCCTCGCTCCTCCCTCTCCATCTCCCCCTCCTCCACCCCCTTCCCTCTCTCCCCACCCCTTACCTCTCTCCCCCACCCCCCTTCCTCTCTCCCCGCCCCCTTCCCTACCCTCCGTCCCTCTTCCACCCTCTCCCCTCCCTCCCCACTCTTCCACTTCTCCCCCCCCTTCCCCCACCCTTCTCCCTCCCCACCCCTCTCTCTCCCCCTCCCTCCCCTCTCTCCCTCCACCCTTTTCCATACCCTTCTCTCCCTCTTCCACCACCCCCTATCCCCTCCCCCTCCCTCTCCCACTTCCACCACATCCCCACCCCTCCCTCCCCACTCTTCCACTTCTCTCCCCCCTTCCCGCACCCCTCTCCCTCCCCAACTCTCTCCCTCCCCCACCCTCTCTCCCCCTCCATCCCTATCTTCCCCCACCCCTTTCCCCTACCCCTCCCCCCTTCCCCCTCCCCCTCCCTCTCTCCCACTTCCACCACTCCCCCCTACACCCCCCTCCCTCCCCACTCTTTCACTTCTCTCTCCCCGATCCCCCAGCCCTCCCCATCTCCCTCCCCCATCCCTCTCTCTCTGCTCTCCCCTCCCTCCCCACTCTTCCCCCTCCCTCCCCACTCTCCCTCCTCCCTCCCCTCCCTCCTACTCCTCTCCTCCCCTCCCCGATCCTCATCCCCCTTTCTCTCCCTTCCTCCTCCACTCCACACTCTTCCCCATCTCCCCCTCTCCACTCTCTCCCCATCTCCCCCTCCCCACTCTTTCCCCATCTCCCCTCCTCCCCACCCTCACCCACCCATCCTCTCCTCCACCCCTCCACCCCCTCTCCCTCTGTCTCTTGCCCTTCTGTCTCTGCCCCTCTCTCTCTGTCTCTCCCCATTCTCTCTCTGCCCTCACTCTCTAACCCCCCCCCGCTAGACGCGCCTGCGAGTTGGGGGCTATGTGACAGTGGATAGGGCGGTTATGGGGTAAAAGGAGCAAAGTAATAATATTAATATAATATCAAGGGGTTAGCGTGTGTGCGGGGCGGTGGTGTGTGTGATGCCGCATGCCACCCCGCACTCCCCCCCCGCAAGTGCCCGATGGGGGAACACTTGGTCTAGTATAATTTTAAAACTCTGTGTGTTTGTGTGTTTATGTCTGTCAGATTTGGCCTTTGAATTCGTGGTTCGCCAAAACCACACACTCAAACTCCGAGAAATGTTCCATCTTGCTAGACATTACACTTTTACATTCACGGATCCACTCCTCATTACAGTTAGACATTTTAATGTACACATTTTAAAATAAAATCCGTCACCCCCCACTCCCCCCCCCCCCCCCACGCTCACTCCTGCTGGCCAGCCACCATAACGGCTGCCAAATTTCACTGCCGATTTTATTTCCTCCACCCCCCCTCCCCTCTATCACGCTAGCGCAAGCCAAATATTGCCTCTTCCACCGCTGCTTTTTGCCGTGCTCCGAAATACAGCGGGGGAACAGCCGTTCTTTGCCTTGAGCCGGCGCGCTAACGGCCTGTCAGCCAGAGGGAAGGCAGGGATAACTTCCAATCCAGCAGCAGAGTGGCTCCGTTAATGGATTCATTCCACAGTGTTCAGTTCGGTAACAACAACCCCCCTCCCCCTCCCCCTCCCCATCCCCCTCCCCCTCCCCCTCCCCCTCCCCCTCCCCCCTCCCCCCCCCCCCCTCCGTGTCCCTCTCTGTGCCTCCGTGTCCCTCTCTGTGCCTCCGTGTCCCTCTCTGTGCCTCCGTGTCCCTCTCTGTGCCTCCGTGTCCCTCACTGTGCCTCCGTGTCCCTCACTGTGCCTCCGTGTCCCTCACTGTGCCTCTGTGTCCCTCCCTGTGCCTCCGTGTCCCTCCCTGTGCCTCCGTGTCCCTCTCTGTGCCTCCGTGTCCCTCACTGTGCCTCCGTGTCCCTCACTGTGCCTCCGTGTCCCTCACTGTGCCTCCGTGTCCCTCACTGTGCCTCTGTGTCCCTCCCTGTGCCTCCGTGTCCCTCCCTGTGCCTCCGTGTCCCTCCCTGTGCCTCCGTGTCCCTCTCTGTGCCTCCGTGTCCCTCCCTGTGCCTCCGTGTCCCTCACTGTGCCTCCGTGTCCCTCACTGTGCCTCCGTGTCCCTCACTGTGCCTCCGTGTCCCTCACTGTGCCTCCGTGTCCCTCCCTGTGCCTCCGTGTCCCTCCCTGTGCCTCCGTGTCCCTCCCTGTGCCTCCGTGTCCCTCCCTGTGCCTCCGTGTCCCTCCCTGTGCCTCCGTGTCCCTCCCTGTGCCTCCGTGTCCCTCCCTGTGCCTCCGTGTCCCTCCCTGTGCCTCCGTGTCCCTCCCTGTGCCTCCGTGTCCCTCCCTGTGCCTCCGTGTCCCTCCCTGTGCCTCCGTGTCCCTCCCTGTGCCTCCGTGTCCCTCCCTGTGCCTCCGTGTCCCTCCCTGTGCCTCCGTGTCCCTCCCTGTGCCTCCGTGTCCCTCCCTGTGCCTCCGTGTCCCTCCCTGTGCCTCCGTGTCCCTCCCTGTGCCTCCGTGTCCCTCCCTGTGCCTCCGTGTCCCTCCCTGTGCCTCTGCCTCCCTCTCTGTGCCTCCCTCTCCCCCGCCATGCCAGCGAATTGGGGGCTATGTGTAAGTGGATAGGGCAGGGCATGGGGTAAAAGGAGTGAATTAATAATATTAATATAATATCAATGGGGGTGGTTGGTGTGTGTGTGAGGGGTGGTTAGTGTGTGTGTGTGTGAGAGGTTGTGTGTGTGACGCCTCCGGCCGCCCCCTCCCCTTGCAACCGCGTGTTGGGGGAACAGACCCAACGGGTCTGCACTTGGTCTAGTGACTAATTAAAATTGAATGTTTTACAACTAAATACATTTTACCTGGCTAAAAATTGAAACATTTTCTTTTTGTTTGTTTAATTTCTTTTATTAGAAGTAATCGATTTACAATATTGTAAACAGTTTTACAAACATCAACTTAATTCCAAATTTTTTTTTAAATAACCCATTGAAAGATATTATCTATTTTTTAGGAAAAAAAGATAGAGATAGAGTAGTTTTAAATCAATAAGAGAGTGATTATATAATAATTTGATTATATAAAAGAGAAAAAGAAAATAGAAAAAGAAAATAAAGTTACCAGAAAAATAAAAAAATATTATATATATATATATAAATGAAAAACAACCAGATATGTTTTATCTAAAACTATTACAAATAATAGTATCAATGAAGACATGCTTATTTATCCTAGTATAAGAATATGTTAATCTCATCAAGTCCCGCAGGGTACCCGTCAAGCTGTGTTGTCAAGAGCAGCTACTTCTCTAGGTACTGTATATATGGAGACCATATTTGTTCGAAAGAATTATATTTGTCCAGTAGGACAAATCTGATTCTTTCCAATTGTAACGTCTCCAACATTTCTGCCGCCCACATTTTAATTGTGGGGGTTAAAGTTCCCTTCCAAAATTTCAATATTAATTTTTTCCCTATTATCAAACAGTAATCAAAGAAATTTCTTTGATTTACTGTAAGGACCGAGTTTGAATCCAAAATTCCAAGTATTATTATCTTTGGGTCTGGATCCAATCTAATTTTAAAAACCTCAGAGATAACCTTAAAAATTTCTGTCCAGTAATGATTCAATTTGGAACATGTAGCAAAACTGTGTGTTAAATTTGCTTCTAAATTCTTACATTTATCACAAATTGCAGAGAGATTGGGAAAGATACTATTTAATTTAGTTTTTGAGTAATGTAATCTATATAATACTTTAAATTGTATCAGTGTATGTCTGGCATTTAACGAACACCGATGTATTTGCTGTAAACTTTCTTCCCAGATTTCTTTTGATATAGATAACCCAATTTCTTTTTCCCATACTTGCCGATATGTTTCAGTTGTTGGTTTCTCCTTATCCAAAATTATGTTATATATATATGCTATTAATTTTTCTGTATTTGGATGTAAATTAAACACATCATCTAATAATCCTGGTACTTTATTTTTGTAATCTTGTGTGTTGGATTTTATATAATCTCTAATTTGTAAGTACCTAAACAAATGTTGCGGAGACAGTCCGTAAATCTCTTGTAACTCTTGAAATAAAAGAAATTTTCCTTTACTATAAAGGTGTTCTATCCTTTTAATTCCTAAATCATCCCAATGTCTAAACCCTCCATCCAATATAGAGGGTCTAAATAATGGGTTTTTCATTATTGGTAGTCTGAGTGAAAGATTATCTAATTGTAAAGTCTTAACTATTTGTTTCCAAATACGTCTATTATTATAAATTATACGGTTATCCCTATACATTTTTTTTTGTACATCCTTTGGAGCAAAGAGAACCGAGCCTACCTTATAAGGTAAACAATCTTCCTTTTCCATCTTTAACCACATTGGTTCCTGATCCACATTTACCCACCAAAAATTCATATTCTTAACCTGAACTGCCCAAAAGTAATATAAAAAATTTGGAAGTGCTAATCCTCCATTTATCTTAGATTTACATAAATGTTTTTTACTTATTCTATGATTTTTATAATCCCAAATAAAACTATAAATAATATTATCTATTTTTTTTTTAAAAGTCTTTGGGAGAAAAAAAGGAATAGCCTGAAACAAATATAATAATTGTGGTAAAAACACCATCTTTATAGCATTTATTCTACCAATCATGGATATAGGAAGTGTTTTTCAATACAGAATATTTTTTTTAAGTTTATCTAATAGTAGAGGGTAATTAGATTTAATTAGCGAATTATAAGATTTAGTTACATTAATTCCTAAATATTTAAATTTGCCTTTAACTAATTTTAATGGATATTGTTGTAATATGTTTAAATTAATTCCTGTTATAGGCATAATATCACTTTTGTTCCAATTAATCCTAAATCCTGAAAATGTACCAAATTTAGTTATAACATTAAACAGCTTTGGTATACTAATTTCCGGTTTTGTAATATAAATCAACATGTCATCTGCATATAAAGATATTTTGTTGGTTGTAGTGTCGGTATTATAGCCATAGATTTCAGGTTCAGATCTGATTCTTTCCGCCAAAGGCTCTATCACCATAGCGAATAATAAAGGCGATAATGGACATCCCTGTCTACAACCCCTAAAGAGTTTAAATTTAGCTGATAACATTTGATTAGTTAAGATTCTTGCCGTTGGATTCGAATATAGAATTCTTATCCATTTACAGAATCTATCCCCCAATTGATACTTTTCCATTATATTAAATAAATATAACCATTCCACCTGATCGAATGCTTTTTCCGCATCTAGCGATATAACTGCTAGTTCCCCATCCCGTACTTTTTTTGAATATATAATATTAAACAGGCGTCTAAGATTATGGGATGAATAGCGTTTTGGAATAAAACCTGTTTGATCATGATGTATTAATTTAGAAATCACTAAACTTAATCTCTGAGATAAAACTTTAGTTAATATTTTTTGATCTGTATTCAGAAGTGCGATCGCTCTATATGATCCTGGATCTTCCAAATCCTTATCTACCTTAGGTATGAGTGTAATTGTGGATTCGTTTAAAGAGTCTGGTAATTTGCCTTGTTCATATGCGTATCTATATACTGTATGTAGTCTTGGGGAAATCAAGTCTTGAAATTTTTTATAAAATTCAGCACTCAGGCCATCAGGGCCCGCTGCTTTTCCATTCTTTAACAAACTAATTGCTTCTTCAATATCTTTTACTGTTATTTCAGCGTTTAACAAATGTCTACCTTCCTGATCTAGATTATTAATTTGACACTCTTGCAGAAATGTATCCATACCAACTGTTTGGCCTGTTACCTTGGATGAATAAAGATTTTGATAGTTTTGTAAAAATCTGTCATTAATATCTTTTGGTATCGTCAATATATTTCCATCCGTAGATCTAATTCTATGTATCAATTTTTCATCTTCTGATTTTCTAAGCTGTCGTGCTAACAGTTTTTGTGGTTTGTCTCCAAACTCAAAGTACACTTGCTTGGTTTGTTGAAATAGTTTAATGACTTGATTAGAATATATTTTATTAAGTCTATATTTAGCTATTGCAATTTTATTACTTAGCTCTTTAGAAGGGTGTTTTATGTTTTCACTGTCTAGTAGTTTTATCTCATTTTCTAACGTTTGTTCCAGCTTTCTATTTTCTTTATTAAAATGAGCCTGTGCTGATATTATTGCACCACGCATATACGCTTTAAATGTGTCCCAAAGTAATGCTGATGAAACCTCAGGTTTGTCATTATTTTCAAAAAATAATTTAATCTGTTCCATTACGTATTTACAACAGTCCTTTAATATCTGGGGATTAAATCTCCAAGTAGTCATTTTATTAAGTATATCTTTTACTTTTATCTTGAATGTTAGTGGAGCATGATCTGAAATAATAATATTATGATATTTTGCATCATATGTAAAAGGTAGTAATTTTGAATCTACTAAAAAATAATCTATCCTGGAGTAGGTTCCATATACAGGCGAAAAAAACGAGTATTCTCGTCCGGAAGGATTATCTAGCCTCCAAATATCTTTAACATTCGATGTACTTATAAAAGAATTTATGTTTACTTGAATTAGAGGTAGCTTTCCTTTTTGTAGAAGACCTGTCTAGGTAGCTATCTAAGGTGCAGTTAAAATCACCCCCAATAATTAAATTATATTGAGTGGAAATAGGAATATTATTCAATATTTTCTTAAAAAATAATGGATTATCAAAATTAGGGGCATATATATTCACCAAAATTACTTTCTGTGAATATAATTCCCCTGTAATTATTACATATCTACCCTCTTTATCCTCTATTATGGAAGTTTGTTTAAAGGGTATACCTTTCCGAATAATTATTGCGACTCCTCGAGATTTGTGTATAAATGAAGAGTGATATACCTTAGAAATCCATTTTGCTGTTAATCTATATTGGGCATCTCTTTTAAGGTGCGTCTCTTGGAGGAAGATCACGTCTGATTTCAATCTGTTCAACAATGCTAGCACCTTTCCCCTTTTAATTGGTTCGTTAATTCCCTTAACATTCCAACTACAGAAGGTAATTCCACCCCCCACAGTCTTCACATTCATGTCTTGCATTTTACTGTTAGGGTGGTTTTTTTTGGAGTAGCCTTCTCGACCCCTCCAGCCTAGCGGTATACCCAAACGCCAACCCGATGAGAATTTCTATCCACAGTAATCCATATACATATCTTCTTAAAGCAATTATACAATATCGCTTATAACTACATTCATATAACATATAACATAAAATCAAATATTTAATATATAAGAAAAAATACAGAATGTAATTTAAAAGAGAAAAAAGGGTGTTAACGGGGTGCTCAGAAAAAAAAGAAACTACACTGATATATTGTGTAGTGTGTATTAGTGGCAGCCACACTAGCGTGGCTATTAATCTAATGACTTCCGTTTTTTTAAAAAAAAAGATGTTAATTATTCCAGCTCCTGTCTATAATGCTGTGTCTATTGGGGTGGGGTACTAACTTTAAGTACTTAGTAATTATTTCTATTATTCATATTACTAATTACTAATTGCCAGTTATTACTTTCTATTATAATTAATATTATAATAAGTAATACTATATTAGGGGGACAATTGAATTTTACTAATTAATACCAAACTATAACCACATGTCCATTATTGCCCCTCTTTCCTGATGAATAATTCATAACCGCAGGTCGATGTTAAAAGTTCATTCTTCTTCTCCTTCTTCTCCTTCCTCGCTTGTTTCTTCTTCTGCTTCCTCTTCTGCCTTCTTCTGTATGTTTCGAGCGAATTCCAGTGCTTTGGTATGCGTAACAAAGCGGTATTCCTTGTTGTCATAGGTCACTCTAAGTGTTGCTGGGTACAACAGACCATATCTGAGATCCTTTTTATCCTTCATATTCCGAAGAATACCTCTTGTTTCTGTAAATAAAGATCTTCTCTTAGCTACTTCCGCCGGGTAATCTCTGAAGATGCTGATATTATCTCCTTCGTATTTCAAGTTCCTCTTTCTTATTATTATCTTCATCATTTCTTCAAAATCATGATCGTGGGCCACCTTTACAATTATTTGTCTTGGCAGTGCACCTCTCCCAGGGACCCGTCTTAAACCCCTGTGAGCACGGCCCAACAGAGGTTCTTGATCCAAATCCAGAATGTCCTTTAGGAGTTTTGCAGCAAATTTTCGCGGGTCTTGATTTCCTTCCCGCCCCTCGGTCACTCCTACGATACGTAAATTCTTACGTCTTTGTCGTCCCTCCAGATCAATACATTTCTCATTTATTTTATGTAGTATCTCTGAGAGACGTTTATTCTCCTTTTTTAACATCTCATTTTCCTTGGCACTTGTTACAGCAAAGTTAGTCAATTCTTTAATTGCATCATTGTGCTGGTCAAGTAAAATTGAGATAGGATCAATCTTCGCATCCAGCATTTGTTCCGTCTCAGCAATCTTGTCATTTATCTCAGCCATCCGGTTTTGAAACTCAGCATCCGCCTTTATTTTCCACTCATTCATCATAATCTTTACCGTTTCTGTAGCTTCTTTTTTTAGTTCTTCTTTAATTCTCTCCTGAGTCTCCTTGATATCCGTTCTTAACAGTTTTATTTCATCTTTATATTCCTTCTTCAAATCTTTCATTTCTTTCATCAGTTTCTTCATTTCACCAAGCAGAGAATTTTTAAGTTCTTCCATTTCACTTTTTCTTTGTGAAATCTCTTCCTGGGAGGCAGCCAAACTCGAGCCCGAGGCTTTGAGGCCTGCTTCCCTTCTTGGACCTTTTTTTGTCGCGGGGGGGGGGGAGGAGGGATGCATTTTGAATTTCTTACCGAAGTCGCGCGCCTGATGACGTCACGATGCTTGTAATCGCACCGGAGCCGTTTGGAATCGCTCTCCTGCGGTAAGTACCGTTAGTAGCCTCCTTTAACCCCCGATTTTTTTCAGATTTTCTGCGGAGCTGATCTGGCACTGTTCTCTCTCAGAACATGGCGCCACCGGAAAAATTGAAACATTTTCAACTGACTCTTCTCAATTCACATTTAATTAATAATTCCTCCAGGCATGCCAGGTAGTGTTGTAGTGATCCACAGCAGGACATGCAGAATCTGTGAAGAGGGAGAAACTTTATGTTTTGAGAGTGAGCTTGCGATAGGACTTAAACAATGAGAACTCGTCTGTTCTTTTAGATAAAGTGGGGAAGAAGATTGCAGAGGACAAAGGGAATGTCTGTGATAAGATGATGGCCAAAGTAGTGCAGGTAGTGCATGCAGTTAGTGCTATACAAGAGGGAGAAGTAAATAACAGGAGGAGAATAAAGGCAGACAAGATTTACACGAATGTTGCCTGGAATCAAGGAGCTATAGGGAGAGGCTGGGCACGCTAGGATTGTATTCCTTGGAGCACAGAGACCGTGGATAATCTTATAAAAGCATTTAAAATCATGAGAGGAATAGTTTAGTTTCTTATTGTCATGCGCACTGAGGTACAGTGAAAAGCTTTTGTCTGTGCAATCCAGTCAAATAAGAGCCTCTATATGATTACAATCAAGCTGTCCACAGTGCACAGATAAAGGGTACTACATTGAGTGCAAGATAAAGGCTGATTAAAGACGGTTCAGAGGTCTCCATTGAGGTAGACGTGAGGTCAGGACATGCTCTAGCTGATGAGAGGATCACTCAGTTGCCCTCAACAGCGAGGAGGAAACTGTCTTTTAATCTGGAGGTATGTATTTTCAAACTTGCCTCTTGCCTGATGGGAGAGAGAGAGAGAGAGAGAGAGAGAACAGAGGTACCAGGGTAAGACTGGTCCTTGATTATGTTGGCGATCAGATGGAGGCAGTGGAAGGGAGGTTAGTTTGCGTGATGGCTACAGCCACATCCACAGCTCTGCAATTTTGTGTAGTCTTGGATGGATCTGTTCCAGAACCTGGCTGTGATGCATGCCAATAAAATGTTTTCCACGTGCATCTGTAGAAGTTGGTAAGGGTTGTTGGGGAAATGCTGAACTTCCCAGGCCTTCTGTGGAAGTAGATGTGTGGTGTGCTTTCTTGGCCACGGCTTTGATGTGGCTGGTCTAGGACAAATTGCTGGTGATATTTATTCCTAGGAGCTTGAAGCTTTCGACCTTCTCTTCTTCGGCGCCGTCAAAGTATGCTGAGGTTTGTTTGTTGAAGTCAATCACAATCTTCTTTGTCTTGCTGACATTGAGGGACAGGTTAGACACAAAATGCTGGAGTAACTCAGCGAGACAGGCAGCATCTCTGGAGAGAAGGAATGGGTGACGTTTCATGTCGAGACCCTTCTTCAGACACGGGTCACAGGAAAGGAAACGAGAGATATTGACGCTGATGTTGAGAGATATAGGACAAATGAATGAAAGATGTAAAAAAGTAGATATGATAAAGGAAACAGGCCATTGTTAGCTATTTTCTAGGTGGGAAAGAAAAGCTGGTGCGATATGGGCGGGGGAGGGATGGTGAGAGAGTGGGAATGCAGGGGTTACTTGCAGTTAGAGAAATCAAAAGTCATACCCTGGGGTGTAAGCTGCTCAAGCGAAATATGAGAGGCTCTTCCTCCAATTTGTGTATGGCCTCACTCTGACAATGGAGGAGGCCGAGGACAGAAAGGTCAGCGTGGGAATGGGAGGGGGAGTTTGCGTCTTTAGCAAGGATCAGGTAGGACCAGGCGCACCGAGCAAAAATGTCCAGCGAAATGATCGCCCAGACTACGTTTGGTCTCGCTAATGTATAAGAGACCACAACTTGAAGAAAAGTTACAATGGATGAGGTTGGGGGAGGTGCAAGTGAACATCTGCCTAACCTGAAAAGACAGTCTGGGTCCTTGGACAGAGTTGGGGGAGAAGGTATAGGGATAGGTGTTGCATCTCCTGCGGTTGCTGGAGAATGAACCTGGGGACGGGGTGGTTTTGGTGGGAAGCGATGAGTTAACCAGGGAATTACGGCGGGAACGGTCTCTGCGGAAGGTGGAAAGGGGTGGAGATGGGAAGATGTGACTAGTGGTAGAATCCCTTTGGAGGTGGTGAAAATGTCAGAGGATTCTGTATGCGATTGCTAATGTGGTGAAAGGTAAGGATTAGGGGACCTCTCCCTGTTATGATCAGGGGGAGGGAGAGCAAGGGCAGAGCTGCGGGGTACCAAGGAGACATGTGTAAGGGCCTCGTTTATAATGGAAGAGGGGAACCACGGTTCCCAAAATAATGAGGACATCTCGGAGAGGTTGTTTTCTTAGCCCCAAGTTCCAAGGTTCTCAATCTCCTTTCTCTACTCTGTCTCATGGTTATTTGATAACCAGCCCACTACGGTGGTATCGGCTTGAAGTGCGATTGATATTTGACTGGATTGGATTGGTATACAATTGTGTCTGTATGAGGAGTGTAGTAGGGGTCTGAGAATGCACCCTTGCGTGGCACCCTTGTGTTGAGAATTATCAACCCTGGATTTGTGCAGCAATATCACTTGTTACTTCATATCGTGTATAAATTCTATCTATTCTTTTGGGGAACAAAATATTTGGAATTTACTTTGTTCACTGCTACTTGTAATCAGCATTTTAAAGACCCCTCTAGTACATTCCCAATTCCATTCTGACATGGCTAAGGATCTTGGGCATAAAATGGTAATGGAGACTTGGAAAATTAGACATTTATAAGGTAAGGTTCATTTAGTGTCACATACACCAATTGGTGTAGTGAAATTCACTGGCCAGGTCAGTCATACAATTTTAAAAAGCACCAGACTCAAACACATTTTAACATAAACATCCATCACAGTGACTCCTACACACTCCTCACTGTGATGGAAGGTGAAAATAAAGTTCAAGTCCTTCCCTAGTTGTTCTTCCTTGGTCGGGGGCCTCGAGCCCCCCGTTGACGGGACAGTCTTGAGTCCCGTAGCCGGCGGCGTTTGGGCCCTCCGCGTCGAGGCGTTAAGCTCCACCGTGCCGGGCGATCAAACCTCGTGTCGGGGCTGGACGAACCTTCTGCGGCATTGGAGCTCCCGACTAGCCTCTCCCGAGACTGCGAGCCCTTGATGGTAAGTCCGCAGGCCGCGGTGGGAGTGATCCCAGGCAAGGGATCCGCTCTGATGGTGAGTCCACGCCCCGCGGTGGGGCTCACGACAGTCCGAGGCGGCTTCCCGCTCCAGCGATGGTAGGCTGCAGAGCCCGGAGAATGTGATCCGAAAATTGATCACCTCTCCGGGAAGGTAAGAACCTGAAAAAAAGTTCTCCCCCCAACATAAAACAAACAGAAGAACATTAAAACGAACTTTAAGCAAACGCAAAAAACAACAAGAGGATGAAAAAAAGCTGCCATCTCCCTCCTCCGGCGCTCCCTAATGATTTACTGATAGTTACTGATTTACATTTACTGATATTTTGCTGATTATGTAGATAGTACCGTTAAATTGTAAAATACGATATCTTTCACATAGAAGGACTTAAATGCTTGCATGATGAATGTTAGCGCTCAGATTTCTATCTTTAATTAATCTGTTCTGCCAGGAACATGTCTGCCATTATTCCACAGAATGTGATGGGTTTATGGTTTGTCCAAAACCTTTATTGATTTAGCTACGTATGCAGCTACTACGATATGTTTCATATATTTTCAAAATGAACTGTGAGAGTAAAGATTTGTTATCTTTTCAATTATTTTAATGGTTTGTACATTAAATTAAAATATATGAAATATGTGGCAATGGCTGTTGTTATTTTCAACATCTCAATTTAATGGGATTTTTTTTAGGCACATTTGAGAGCTCAGATGTTGAGTAAAACCCAGCAGCTTGACATGATGTCCAAGCAATACAAACAGTTAGAGAAACACCTAGATGAAATGCTTTCTAGGATTGTGAAGGAAACTGAGAGCATCAAAGATCTGGAAGAGCAGCTGACTGAAGGTAGGTGTTAAGAATTTGAAGTTTTTTCTCAGGATGGAGGGGAGGGGTGTGTGGGAGAATGAGATTCATCAAAAAAACATTGTAGTATTGGTTGGATTGCAGCACTTGAAACATTCTGATGAATGAATAAGAATGCAAATGATGCTAATGGTGCACGAGGATTAACAAATTAGAATGTATTTTAACAGGCCAGATAGCTGCTAATGAAGCATTGAAACGAGACCTGGAGGGTATTATTGCAGGATTGCAGGAATACTTGGAGAGTGTAAAGGGACAGGCAAAGCAAGCTCGAGAGGAATGCACGGAGCTGCAGAAGGAAAAGGGGACACTATTGCATCGACTGGCTGACCTCGAACAACAGAAGAATCAACTAGAAATAGTTGCCATGGATGCAGATAACTTGAGAAAGGTCTGTATGTGAATGGCTTAGAATTGTTAAGGTGTTGCACTGAAAATGTAATCGTTGTTTAATTATTCAAAATATAGTGAGTTACAATTCAATTATATTTTTGTTTTAACTCCTGTCACTTTGTGACAGTATTGGGTAAAGTATTAATGAATAACAGCTTGACTTTAAATACAGGGCCACAAACATTTTATACATTCAGTACTATTATTATGTAAATAGCATTTTGGAAGTAAGATGCATCTGTACATAACTCGCTTTTAATTTATAGATCTAAAGAATCCATTATTTTTTATTGCAGGAACTGGCTGACATGGAACGTTCTTTACAAGAACAGCAGGAATTGAATGAATCCTTGCGCCATGCTCAAGGTGACTTCAGTGAGTATGAGGCTGAATTAGAATCTCAACTGCAAGCAAGGGACATTGAAGCAAACCAACTAAGAGAAGAACTGGATCGACTGCGGAAGCTCAGTCAAGTAAGTGCCAGTCTCAGGAAGTATTTGCCAAGTAACTATTTAACTGAAATTAGACACAAAAAGCTGACAAAAGGTCTTGACCAGAAACATCGCCTATTCTGTTTCTCCTGAGGTGCTGTCTGACCCACTGAGTTACTCCAACTTTTTGTGTCTATCTTCAGTTTAAACCAGCAGTTCCTTCCGACATATTTAAATGAAGGATTGAATTTAAATATTGGTAAAAGTTGGGGTTGAGTGACATTCTACACACTTGCGTATATAAGTAGCTGGTCTTTAAAACGTTTCTGTTGAAGTTGACCTTGGATCTCTTAAGGGTTTTATACTTTAATTATCATACACAATTACTAATGTACAACTTTAAAATGACTGAAGTCTGTTTTCATTCATTCTTTGTTCTTTTGTTAACTATGAATTGCTATCTTAGTACAATCAAATCACATTTTTAATTGAATGCAAACTTCCCATGTAAAATAATTTCAGATTATAGGCACCTCGTGTGTTATGTGGAGGTTACATGCGTGAAAAGTGGTGTACTTCAAAAATGGGTAATTAAACATATATGCAACTACGCTGTCCATACTAAATTTGAGCCCATTACTACGAAAATACCAAACACAAATCACGGTTTAGTATTAAACAAACAAGCGCATTATTTCAAAAATGCGTAAATCAAACATGTTAAACACAAGCTGCCTGCATTAGTTAATTTGCCCTTATTGTTACCCCAGCATTTTGTGTTGCCCTCATTGTTTATCTCTTTGGTCTTCTTTGATGAAAGCTTAGCATTTTAAGTAAAGAAACATAGTGTTCTGAGGATAGACACAAAATGCTGGAATAACTCAGCCGGACTGGCAGCATCTCTGGAGAGAAGGAATGGGTGACGTTTCGGGTCGAGATGCTTCTTCAGACTGAGTTCTGAGAAAGAATGTTGACAACAACATGGACATTCAATCATCGTGGCATTTTAGTAAATTGCCATCACTGACCCTTAATAGAACTTCACCGTAAATATATAAATATGAAACGAGAATGACAATGCTTTATAGACTCTGAAAGCAAAATTTAATATATTTTCTTAGTAAAGGAATTACAAGTTCATAAGTTATAGTAGTAGAATTAGGCCATTCGGCCCATCGAGTCTACTCCACCATTCAATCATGGCTCTGAATCCCATTTTCCTGCATTTTCCCCATGACCCTTGACATCCGTTATTATATTAGAAACATAGAAAATAGGTGCAGGAGGAGGCCATTCGGCCCGTCGAGCCAGCACCGCCATTCATTGTGATCATTGCTGATCGTCCGCTATCAATAACCCGTACCTGCCTTCTCCCCATATCCCTTGACTCCACTAGCCCCTGGAGCTCTATCTAACTCTCTTAAATCCATCCAGTGATTTGGCCTCCACTGCCCTCTGTGGCAGGGAATTCCATAAATTCACAACTCTCTGAGTGAAAACGTTTTTCTCACCTCAGTCTTTAATGACATCCCCTTTATTCTAAGACTGTGGCCCCTGGTTCTGGACTCGACCCACATTGGGAACATTTTTCCTGCATCTAGCTTGTCCAGTCCTTTTATAATTTTATATGTTTCTATAAGACCCCCCCCCTCATCCTTCTAAACTCCAGTGAATACAAGCCTAGTCTTTTCAATGTTTCCTCATATGACAGTCCCGCCATCCCAGGGATCAATCTCGTGAACCTACGCTGCATTGCCTCAATCACAAGGATGTCCTTCCTCAAATTTGGAGACCAAAACTGTGCACAATACTCCAGATGTGGTCTCACCAGAGCCCTATACAACGGCAGAAGAACCTCTTTACTCCTATACTGAAATCCTCTTGTTATGAAGGCCAACGTTCCATTAGCTTTCTTCACTGCCTGATGTACCTGCACGCCAACTTTCAGTGACTGGTGTACAAAGACGCCCAGGTCTCGCTGCACCTCCCCCTTACCTAACCTAACTCCGTTGAGATAATAATCTGCCCCCTTGTTGTTGCCGCCAACGTGGATAACCTCACATTTATCTATATTATACTGCATCTGCCACGCATCTGCCCACTCACTCAACCTGTCCAGGTCACCCTGCAACCTCCTAACACCCTCTTCACAGTTCACACTGCCACCCAGCTTTGTGTCATTCACAAACTTGCTAGTGTTGCTCCTAATTCCCTCTTCCAAATCATTAATATATATGGTAAACAGTTGGGGCTCCAACACCGAGCCTTGCGGCACTCCACTCGCCACTGCCTGCCATTCTGAAAAGGACCCGTTCACTCCTACTCTTTGCTTCCGGTCAGCCAACCAATTTTCTATCTATGTCAACACCCTACCCCTAATTTTAGTCACCAGTCTCCTGTGCGGGACCTTATCAAAGGCTTTCTGAACGTCTAGATACACCACATCCACTGGCACCCCTTCATCCATTTTACTTGTCACATCCTCAAAAAAGTCCAGAAGATTAGTCAAGCATGATTTCCCTTTCATAAATCCATGTTGACTTGGACTAATCCTTTTACTGCGATCCAAATGCCCCATTATTACCTCTTTAATAATTGATTCCAGCATCTTTCCCACCACCGAAGTCAGGCTAACTGGTCTGTAATTTCCCGTTTTCTCTCTCGCTCCTTTCTTGAAAAGTGAGATTGGAGGATAACATTAGCTATCCTCCAATCCACAGGAACTGATCCTGAATCTATTGTACATTGGAAAATGATCACCAATGCGTCCACTATTTCTAGAGCCACCTCCCTGAGGACCCTGGGATGCAGACCAACAGGTCCAGGGGATTTATCATCCTTCAGTCCCATTAGCCTGCCCAATACTATTTCTCGCCTAATGAAAATTTCTTTCAGTTCCTCTATCCCCTTAGATCCTCTGTCCTCCAGTACATCTGGGAGATTGTTTGTGCCTTCCTTAGTGAAGACAGATCCGAAGTACCTATTCAACTCTTCTGTCATTTCCTTGTTGCCCATAATAATTTCACCCGTGTCTGCCTTCAAGGGACCCACATTTGACTTTGCTACTCTTTTTCCCTTACCATATATAAAGAAGCTTTTATTGTCCTTCTTTATATTCCTGGCCAACTTCCCTTCGTACATCATCTTTTCAGCCCGTATTGCCCGTTTTGTTTCCTTCTGTTGTCCTATGAAAGTTTCCCAATCCTCTGTCTTCTGGCTACTCTTTGCTGTGTTATACCTGTCACATTAAATTGTCTTTGAAGATTTTGACATATGCTTTTGTATTTATAGGCATATGGACATGCAGGGAATGGAGGGATACGAGTTATGCAGACAGATAAGATTTGGTCTTGGCATCATGTTCAGCATATAAATTGTGGCCCGAAGGGGCCTGTTCCTGTGCTGTACCGTCCTAGGTTCTATTTAATTTGAGATTTGAGTCTCAATTTTTGAGTCTGCCTACCTATCAACCATGAGCTGGGAAGAGTTTCTACAAATGGAGGATTCTGATGTCTGTGCTGAACATAGATAGTTCCAGGAGGGTGAAATTACTGGAGATTATAGTCAAACACTATCCTTTATTTCTCAATTCACAGTTCCAATTTCCAATTAGGAATTGGATTCCTCCACTTTTACTTTTATAGTTGATAATTAATAATTATATTGGCTCAAACAAAATAGGTTAACAGCACATATTGAACTCGTATCAAGATTTTCCAAGGTCCTTTACCTGCAGTTACTGTTCAAATTATCATTTCACTTTGAATTTGAAAAGCATGTCTTCTGCTGTCCTTTGGCTCAATTTACAATGTAACATAATATAACTAGTCTCATGTCACATGGCTGATGCCTACAACTAGAATACATCTTTGACTGCGAGAGATGGAGATTAATGTAAGCATGCATGTAACTCCTAGTTTGCTTAATGAATATATTTCTGTGCTGTCCATATGGGAGACAAATCTGTCAAATAACAGTTGTCTGGTAATGTTTACTTTCTAGATGGAACAATCTGCCCTGCAAGCTGAATTGGAAAAGGAAAAACAAGCATTGGAGAATGCTTTAGTGCAGACTCAACTAGTGGCTGAAAAGGAGCATGTAAACAAAAAGCTTGTTGCACAAGTAAAAAAGCTACAGGTAAAGCTTGTACATTTGCTGACCTCTTTTACTGTATAAAACATACGGTGATGTCAGTGATACACAATAATAATAGTAATAATATAGGATTTTCTCACAAGTTAACTCCATAAATGGATATCTAACATGAATACTTCATTTGGTTTCTGAAAAATCTGGAAAGTTGCCTTGCAAAAATTATTTTTCCGTGTAATTATTTAAAAAAATAACTAAAAATAATTAAAGTTGTTTAATTTTAATTATACAATTAAAAATTGTACAAGTACTTGTATTTTTACTTTTACTTAAAGTTAGGTTCTAAGCGTAAAATACTCAAAATATATCTTATCGCAAAATATATCACTCACAATCGATATTTGATAGGCAGATTAATGTAAAAAATCCTGTAACTGAATATCATATGAATCACTCGATTAAATTCACCCTAGCATAACATATTCTTCAAGCAAATGCTGTTTTGAATGTTTAAGAAGGAACTACAGATGCTGGAAAATCAAAGGTAGACAAAAATGCTGGAGAAACTCAGCGGGTGAGGCAGCATCTATGGAGCGAAGGAAATAGGCAACGTTTCGGCCCGAAACCCCCCTTCAGTCTGAAGAAGGTTCTCAACCCGAAACGTTGCCTATTTCCTTCACTGCATAGATGCTGCCTCACCGGCTGAGTTTCTCCAGCATTTTTGTCTACCTGCTGTTTTGAATGATTTGACTGTTTTGTAGATTAAGATTATAAAGTTCAATATCAGAGATAGAAAGTTATTTAAATTTAGAACTATTTCTAAAGATTTTAAAAGAGTATAACGTTGTAATGTAGTAAGTTAGTTTTCAAATTGAATTTGTACAAGTGAAAGATTATCATTAATTATCAGGGCTCAAAATTAGCGGTTGCCCGGGTGCCAATGGCAACTTACAGTCCCCCCGGGCAACCTAAAAGCCATGCCATTTTGCCCGCCTTGGCAAGCAACCGGGACACCCGCCCGCCATCCGTGTCCGAGTCTCGGCTCTCGGCTCTCCGCTAGCTCTCGACGCTGGCTCTCAGCTCTCTGGTCTCGTGTCTCAGGTCTCCCCTCGGCACGGCCGGCGTCCTTATACCTGCGCACTGCCACGGCCAGCACATCATCGGCCATGGTTGTGCGCATGTGCGGCCCTGCACATGCACACTGCCACGGCAACTGGTCGGCGTCGGCCACTTTCTCCCTCCCTTTGCATTGTGGGAGTTCTGGCCGCCATTGCTGTCCGGTCGCTGCTTCACCTTGAAAAACATCGCAGAATCACTCCCTGGAGCTGCAGTAACTCCCTGGAGTAACTCTTGCTTCTTGGTTTCCTGGTCCTCCAAAAATATTCGAAATGGAATTTAAACAGGTGGACCCACCACCACCAAACTCTGAAAAATAACAGCCTATTGCATTTTATCTGTTTATTTATTGTGTATATATATGGTCTATGGTATATAGACACACTGAACTTTTATCTCCTGTTCTGTATTATGTTTACATATTCTGTTGTGCTGCAGAAAGCAAGAATTTCATTGCCCTGTCTGGGACACATGAGAATAAAACTCTCTTGACTCTTGACTTAAGCAAAAAAGGGTTCTTGGGGGAAAATAAAGCTACCTTAAATTTAGTTGCGTCTTGTTGGTACCTATGGTAGGGTGAAGACTATTCCATGCTTTAATTGTGTGGTGGAACTCTATGGAGCAGCCAGCATCTCTGGATAGAAAAGATTGGGTGACGTTTCGGGTAGAAACCCTTCTTTACATTTCCTCTGGTTTTAGTGGTTTTAGTTTAATTTAAAGATACAGCGTGGAAACAGGACCTTCGGCCCACCGAGTCCACGCCGACCACCGATCACCTGTACACTAGTTCTATCCCACACATCAGCAACGCAAGCCAAGAGTGTTTTATTCTCTCACGTCCCAGTTACAACAATGAACTCCTTACTTGCAGCAGGACAACAGAGTATGTAAACATAGTACTTTGTAAACAATGTTATAAACGAGAAAACAAAACTCCATACAGACAGCACCCATATTCAGGATCAATTCCAGGCCTCTGGCAATTTTACGCAGCAAAGTTATGGCCAATGTGCTGCCCCAATAGCCTTGAACTAAATTAAAACATACAAGTAGCTGTAAAGGGGGACATAGCGTCGCTTAGAGATTTAAGACTGAAAATGGATAGTTTCTTTTTTTTAGTAACCAAAGTTATCAACGTGTAATTTTTTGTGTGTTGGAAACTAAAATATAGTGGCACAGCTGGTGGGCTTGTTGCCTCACACACCAGAGATCTGTGTTCGATCCTGTTCTCGGGCACTGTCTGTGTTGAATTTGCACATTCTCTCTGCAAGCGTGTGGATTTCCTCCCACATCCCAAAGACGCATTGGCTTTGTGGGTTAACTTGTCTCTGTCAAATTGCCCCTAATGTGCAGGGAGTGGGTGAGGAAAGTGGGATAACAGAACTTGTGTGAATGGGTAGACAAAAATGCTGGAGAAACTCAGCAGTGAGGCAGCATCTATGGAGCAAAGGAAATAGGTGACGTTTCGGGTTGAGACCCTTCTTCAGACTGATGTCGGGAGGGGTGGGGGGTGGGAAAAAGAAAGGAAGAGGTGGAGGCAGTAAGCTGTGGGAGAGCTGGGAATGGGAGGGGAAGGAGATGGAATGGGAGGGGAAGGAGATGGAAAGGAAGGACTACCTGAAATTGGAGAAGCCAATGTTCATACCGCTGGGGTGTAAACTACCCAAGCAAAATATGAGGTGCTGTTCCTCCAATTTGCGGTGGGCCTCACTCTGGCCATGAGGGAGGCCCAGGAAAGAAAGGTCGGATTCGGAATGGGAGGGGGAGTTGAAGTGCTGAGCCACCGGGAGATCAGGTTGGTTATTGCGAACTGAGTGGAGGTGTTGTGCGAAGCGATCGCCAAGCCTGCGCTTGGTCTCACCGAGGTTGATCATACGCTGAATAACCATATTTTTGTTTGGAAGTGGAAAGAGATAGTAGAAATTGCATTCATTGCAACATGTAAAATGAGATGAGATACTGTATTGTAATTTAGCTGCATGTCATTGTGGTATATATCATGTCTTGATTGGTGAATATGTTTAGTTTGTGACTTTATTTGAAGCAGAAGTAATATGTGAATGCTTCATTGACCATAATTCCGACTGTCAACTATGCACTTCATCCAAGCACATTATCGCACGTGTCATGCAAGCTGTCTTAAATGACCACCTAAACTGTCATTTGGCAACCTAAAAAGTTGCCGAGGTTGCCCAGCTGGCAACAGGGAAAAAAAGTTAAGCAAGAGCCCTGATTATGATAAGGTTTTCCTTTCTTAGTTGCAGTCACAACATTGTAATTAATAATTGGACTTTGATGGTCACCAAGCAGAAAAGGTTTTACTTTGTGTTTAAGCCCTGGCTTTCCCAGATCTGGCATTGCTCAAACCCCACAGAAAGTGTCAGCAAAGGATAATTACTATTCCCAGCTCTATTGCTATTCCTTTCTCTATTCAGTTTTTGGGAGTTTTTGTATGTGAACAGTGTCCCTTCATGACTGATGTATTTGTGACCAATAGCATTGTATACTTTAAAATTGCAAGTTGATATCCAATGTGTTAACTAGTCAAGAGTGAAAATATTTTACAATAGATGTTTAGTTTATTGTCACATGTACCGAGGTGCAGGGAAAAGCTTTTAGTGCATGCTAAGCCGTCAGCGGAAAGTAAATACTTGATTACAATCGAGCCATTCGCATGTTAAATGGAATTAATAACGATATTAACATGATAACGTGAATATTTGCAACAAGGTAGTTACATTCTTTCCAGATTGATAACTCCTTGATGAAAGAACAGCTTAAGGAGTTACAGTTTCGCATGAATCAAGCAAATAAGACCATGATTCTCCCAGATGAGGTGTCTGCTCGCATCTCTGAACTTCGAAGACAACTGGATTCTGGTATTTGGGAAATCAGGTAAGAATATTTAGTATCAGTCTATTAAACTCAAGTTACAATACTTGCCCATAAGAATTTCATGACGGAAAATGACGAATAATACTTTTTTTTGCAGGCCTTATAACCAAGGAGATACTTTGGGGAGGAACCTTGCCGAATTGCAGAAGCAGTTGAATGAAATTCTGAGGCGTTCACAACAAGAAAAAGAGGAAGTATTATGTCACTGCAGGAGATTACAGCAGGAAATGATGACATTACAGGAAGAATTGAAGAATACTCAGCAGGATTCCAAAAGCGCTTATGAGAAAGCAGCAGAGACATTGGTAATAAAATATGCTCAACCAATATAAAATTCATTTATAAAGGTATATGAGTGAATAATTATAAGAAAAATAAATCTTTTAAGTAATTCACTGACAATCGTCAGGAATATTTTCATACAAGGTGAAATTACAGTAAACCCTCGTTATAACGACCATAACAGGGGGGGTGTTGCCCATTTATTGCCGATTGGCTGCTATATCCGAGTAAGATATTATCATTGTATATAGTTGAAACAAAGAACTGCTGTTGATGTTTAATACACAAAAGGACACAAAGTGCTGGAGTAACTCAGTGGGTCAGCCAGCATTTCTGGAGAACATGGATAGGTGACACAAAACCCTTCTTCAGTCTGATTCAGTCTGCTGATGGGCTGCACCAGCGAGCCCTTCGGGTTTGACGCGACTGTTGTAGCGGCTAATGTTGTAGACCCCGACAGGACGCGCTTTCTTCAGGCCAACGCTACGGACGGGATGAGCATGGTCACTATGGGGCTTCCTCCCCTCTCACCCGTCACTTTATCTGCACGCCTGCCTCCTCCCTCCGCCCCACAGTCGCCGACATCTTCCAAGGTGGAGTATGTTGGCAACTGGGGGAGGAGGAGGCGGTGGTACAGGGGGAGAGCGGAGAGGCTGAGTGGACAGTGCAACGAGAGAAGGTGGAAGAGGCTGCGGCAGTGGAGGGGGGGGGAGAGATTGAGTGGAAAATACAATGGTTAAATACACTGGCAACAGGGGAGGGAGCCTTACGATGACCAAACGCGTCCTGTCAGTGGCAGTGGCTTGCAGAAAGACAGTCCCCAGAGGCTGCAACTTGAGTAGCAACAACAGCCGTGTCAACTGAACCCATACGGTGGGTGAATAAAGGCTCGTTGGTGCACATTGGGGGCCGGGGATTGCGTTGGAAACCGGTGCTGGGAGGGCGGTGCGAACCTTGGGTGGCATCGTTGGTCGGTCGCTAAAATAGAAGTTCATTTCAAAGGGGTCCATTAAAATGACCATTTATTGTATTGTCCTTCACTCATAAAGTCATAGTTGGCATCTTGATAGTTTGAGCACCCTAAGATGCATTAAGGAGAGGCTAGTTGTATAAGATGTTGGCTTGGCTACACTTGGAGTATTGTGTTCAGTTTTGATCACCCTGCTGTAGGAAAGATGCCAGAGCTGGAAAGTGGGTAGAAAATATTGATGAGGATGTTGCCAGGACTGGAGGGCATGAGCTAGAGGGGAAGGCTGGGCAGGCTAGGACTATATCCCTTGGAGTGCAGGAGACTGAGGGCTGATCTTATTGAGGCGTATAAAATCATGAGGGGTATAAATAAGGTGAGTGCACAGTGTCTTTTATCCAGGGTAGAGGAATCAAGAAGGTTTAGGTTTATGGTGAGAGAGGAAATATGTAATAAGAAGCTGAGGGGTACACTTGCACACAGAGTATGGTGGGTATATTGGACACGTTGCCTGAGGAAGTAGTTAAGGCAGGTTATTATAACCACATTTAAAGGACATTTGGAAGGTTGCATGGATAGGAAGGATTTAAAGGGATATAGTCCAGGTTTTGGCACATGAGACTAGCTTAGATGAGGCTGAAGAAGGGTTTCGACCTGAAATGTTGCCTATCTCCTTCGCTCCATTGATGCTGCTGCACCCGCTGAGTTTCTCAAGCCCTTTTGTCTACCTAGGCTTCTTAACATGTTGGGCCATAGGACCAGTTTCTGCGCTGTGTGACTCTAATAGTTGTTATAACTCTTGTCCATTTAATATTTAATATATGATGGAAATGGAGCAGTTATATGTGGAACTAGAATTTCTATTTGTTAATCTCGAGTAATATCCTGCAAATACTGCATTGTGGTTCTTCCAGTTAGCTCCTGAATGACAAAGTCACCAATAAAACCAAGAGATTAGGAAGCCAAGAAGCACAAATAAATACAGGCAGCCATTGACAAATTATCAAATATTTTACCACACTTATCCCCAATAGTCCAGGGATTCTTGGTTTGGAAATATTTTCTGTAAAATGGGAAGGGGGGGGGTATTCAACTTTATTTTTCATTGAAAATACTTTTTAAAAAGTATAACATGTATTTAATTACATTTATCCACATTTTATGTGACCAAAAAAAGGGTTTTGTAATGATAAAAAAAATAATGAGAAAAGAATGAATATTTTACTTTTCTGTCAGCACCTAACTCATTCCAAATCCTTGACATGTTTGGGGTGCTAATTAGATTCAACTGATCCAATGGTTTATAATGGTTCTTTCCATATAATAGTTGTGGTTTCTGTGACAGATAAAGTCTGAGAAGAGGGTGGGTCAAGCTCACACACAGCAGCTGAAGAATAAAATTGCAAGCCTCCAGGATCAATTGAGAAATATGCAAGAGTTACAGGCTCTTGCCGACAAGCAGCTGCAGGAGGCGGACGAAGACCGGGATCAACTTTTACAAGAACTTGAAGATAAAGAGAACAAGGTAACTATTTTATCTAATTAGCGTTTGAGAAAAAAATTGATCATTTTAAAATACTTGCAATTGGATAACCTGTTTTAACACAAAAATCACATAACACTTTGCTGCTGTCACTTCATATGAACATATCTCCTGTGATTTATCACTCTGTTGGGTAATTGTAATAATAGAAATCTCTTCACAGAATTTGTGGGGCTTGATTTGGGCCAGTCCCACTTTAGCAGTTGACACAGTATTAATTTTCATGATTTTAAAACGGATATCTGCCCTGAGGTGCTTTACTGGGTATAAATCTAAAAATGAGAGCCATAAAAGAAGACATTTATGGGAGTGTATTAACGTAGAGCTCCTTTGATGGAAAGGCTTTGGAGAAACTTAACACAAGCATCTCTGGAGAGAACAAATGGGTGACTTTTCGAATGGTCTGCCATTTTATGTGAGAGAGATGGCGACAGAGATGGTGCCTTTGACCAGCAAACTGCTGGCTGAGTCCGGTCGGAACATTTGCCAAATTGCTGCAAATCAAGCTCATCACATCGCTGGTCCTGACTTCCATGACAGATATGGAAATGTTATCCTGGCAGGAGGATTAGTTTTCTGTGTTTCAATTTGGAGTTATGTTTGTACGCAGACTGGGATCACTTGGAGTTCCTTCTTACACACTTTGGAGAAGCTTGCTTTGTTAATGATGTTAAGGTTGCAGAGTGTGAGATGAAAGGAGACGCAATGTACTGCAGATGTTGGTTTGTACAAAAAAATGACAAAGTGCTAGATTAACTCAGCAGGTCAGACAACATCTCTGGAGAACGTGGATAGATGATGTTTCTGGTGGGGACACTTCTTCAGACTGATTGTGGAGAGGAGGGGGACTTACATGCGAGAGGAATTTTGATAGACATTTGGTTGGACAAAACACAGAGATAAAAAAACAGAAGGCTAGGAGTTTATCCCTTGGAGCTCAGGAGGTTGAGGGTGTTCTTATGGTTGTGTATAAAATCATGAGGGGTTATCGGTAGGATCTTTTACCCGAGATAGGGAATCAAGAACCGGTGGACTTATGTTTAAAGTGAGAGGGGAAATATTTTATAGGAACCTGAGGGCAACTTTACACTCAGAGGGTGATGGGTATATGGAATGAGATGGTTAACATTAGTGATTGACAGCTCTGGGTCTGTACTCGCTGGAGTTTAGAAGAATGAGCGGGATATCAAATAGTGAAAGGCCTGAAAAATGTGGATGTGGAGAGGATGTTTCCACTATTGGGAGAGACCAGGACCAGAGGGCACAACCGCAAAATATAGATACGTACCTTTGGAAAGGAGATGAGGAGTGAGAGGGTGGTGAATCTGTGGAATTCATTGCCCCAGAAGGCTGTGGAGGCCAATTTATTGGGTATTTTAAAAGCGGAGATTAACAGGTTCTTGTGTGGGAATCAAAGGTTACGGTGAGGTGGTTGGAGAATATGATTAGGAGGGAAAGATAGATCAGCCAAGATTGAATGGCAGAGTAGGCTCGATGGGCTGAAAGGCTTAATTCTGCTCCTATCACTTATCAACTTAATCAGGTCTTGTTCTGCACATGATTAGGTAGGAGCCTGTTTTGTTCAGGAAGGTCTTGAAATTAGAATTATGAAAGTGTAAAAAAAAAGAATGAGTTTAATGAATAGATAAATGTTGGCATCAGACTGCAGGAAAATGCTGCAACAGTGACAATTTCTTACCCCACCCCCACTCCACCGATGCTATGTAACCTATTGAGTTCCTCCAGTAATTTGCTCTTTGTTCCAGATTCCAACTTCTGCAATCTCTATGTCTCCAGTATTGTAATTCTTTAAAAAAAATGGTTGCATACTTTTTTGAAGCATTGATGATTATAAATGTATTGATATTGGAAAAAAATGCTCAAGATGTTACATTGTTTTACTGTTAATTGCAGGGTAAAATGGAGGATGCAAGAACTCACTTAAAGTTGTGTAATCTTGAGAAGGAGGTGAAAGACTTGAAGGCAACCGTGACTGCTTCTGACAAGATGGCTTCCAAAGAGCTATTCACGGCCAAGGACCACATGAGAGCTCTCCGGGGAACTGTTCAAAAACTCAATCAAGAGAGGACAGAGGTGACATACATTGTAGACAGTTCGGCCCGTCCAGGACTTCTATTTTCAAATGTATCCAAATTTTTCGGCTAAGCATATTTACTCTCAATTTTTTTTTCTGCTGTAAATCACTCTTCTCGTTTTAGGAAATGGAAATAGCAGAAAAGTTCCACGCTGAAGCAATTCGGGCGGCTCGAGGTCTTGCCAAAGCAGAGGCTGAAATTGAGCTGCTGCAAAGCCTACTAAAGGACAAAGAAAACCAGGTGAGGGCTGAGGGTGGAAAGCAAAGGTTACTTGAAGTTAGAGAAGTCAATATTCATGTGTAGGAAGGAACTGCAGATGCTGGTTTAAATCGAAGATAGACACAAAAAGCTGGCGTAACTCAGCGGGACAGGCAGCATCAATTGAGAGAAGGAACGGGTGACATTTCGGGTCAAGACCCTTCATCAGACTGAAAGTCACGGGAAAGGAAAACGAAAAATATAGAAGGTTATGTAGAGAGATAAAGAACAATGAATGAAAGATATGCAAAAAAGTAATGATAAAGGACACAGGCCATTGTTAGCTGTTTGTTGGGTGAAAATGAGAACCTGGTCTGACTTGGGTAGGGGAGGGATATATATATATATATATATATATATATATATATATATATATATATATATATATATATATATATATATATATATATATATATATATATATTTATTAGAGAGAGAGAGAGGGGGAGGAATACCGTAGTTACCTGAAGTTAAAGAAATCAATATTCATACCACTGGGTTGTAAGCTGCCCAGCGAAAAGGCACGGCTCGCAGTTTTCCGTTGGCACCGCGCTCAACCCAATGCGAGGCCGAAGTCCCCACCACCGAGCACCTCCAGGCTGTGTTATCCCCTTTCCTAATCAGCAGCATTGCACAGTTAACAATTCGTAGTAATTGCGAAAAGTAATTACAGTAAACCCTCCTTATTATGGACCTCTTTATAACGGATTTTGGTTGTAGCAGATGGACCTCACAACCTTCACCGTCAGGCCGGGCTGCTTTTTCCCAGCCCCCACTGCCTCTCTGGCCTCTTCCAGGCTTGTCTGCTGATGCTAGCCCTTGCCGCATCGTCTCTCCAGCCACTTCCAGGCTGGACATACGGACAGACTGCCATCACCGGCCTTCACAGCCTTCCTGGCCGCTTCTAGGCCAGACCTACTGCTGCCACCTCCGGTCCACACAGCTTCCTTGGCATCTTCCAGGCCACGCCAGTCGCTGCCACCACCGCCCCTTACCTACACACTAGCCATCTATGGGCAGTGACCATTGACTCTGCTGATCCTTGCCACTCCCTCGACCACCAACAGGCTGGGCCTGTCAATGCATCTGGATTCCAGCACCAGTTCCAGAACTAGAGTCTGAAGAAGGGCCATGACCTGAAATGTCATATTTCCATGTTCTCCAAGGATGCTGCCTGACCTGCTGAGTTACTCCAGCACATTGTGTCCTTTTGTTTATTGGCTAGGTTGTTTATTAACCAGCATCTGCATTTATTTGTTTCTACTGCAGGTCCACCACCAATTTTGTGGCAACTGGTGGTCCGGCACTACCTTTAATCCTACCTCCCCCCCCCCCCCCCCACCCCCATTGTCCTTTATAACGAGGGTTTACTGTACGCAAATTGGCCACAGAATGTTCACTCAAGGTTACTATTGCATGCTCCCATTCGATCCTTGTGGCCAGAATCCATGTACTGTAGCCCTGTAGCCATTCTCTAGTTGCTCTCCATTTCCCATGCTATCCCTTTAACCATTTTCATCCAAGGAGTCGCTACACAATAGGTTACAACCTAGCCAATTCCTTTCGAAGTTAACAGTATTTTACAAGTAGGAAGACTTGCAGTACATGGTGTACTAATTAATATGTACCTTTTTGTATCCATGGATACTGACTAATGGTTTAGATTCTGGATGAAATGCAGACTTTTGAATTTGGAGCAAAAAGTGTGAATACCCAGCAGCTGGAAATTGAAAGACTAAGTCAAGCTCTAAGTCGACAACAAGCAGAAGTGAAGCGCCTCCAAGATCATCTGAATCATACAAGAGAGGGTGCAGTGCAAATAAATTTTATTTTTACATAGCTTTGTGATTGTGACTGTAGGTTTGTTTATATATGCACATATATAAGGCTTGCAGGTGCAGTTGACAAAATGTGAACTGTTACACTTACTCTCCATTGTCAACTGAGCCATTTGTCTTTGCATCGAAAGACCAGAGAGTCTGATGCTGGTAATTTTTAAAAATTGAGTGGGCATAGATGTAACCATAATTTGATTCCACATGCAATATATGTATCAACAATTTTATATTTATCTGAAACTGTTCTGGGAAGTTTTAAAACTTATTAAATATCTGTTATGTGTACCGTTGTTTCTGAGTTCACGGAAACGTTCCCAATTTGGTTATGAAGTGGATTATCAATTTGCTCACAGAATGCCATCCTTGTAGAAACTCCATGATTTACCTATGGTTAAGGTGATTGATCCTTACTACCAACTTCATGCCCCTCAAAGAAGTTGAAAATGTAACCTTAATATTTGTAGGAGTTATTTATTAGTTTAGAGGTACAGCACGGAAACTGCCCATTGTGCCCCCCCCCCTCTCCCGTGGTCACGCCAGCTATTGATCACCCATTCACACAAGTTCAATATTATCCCATTTTCTCATCCGCTCCCTACACATTTAGGGGTAATTTACAGAGGCCAATTAAGCTGCAAACTCACATGTCTTTGGGATGTGGGAGGAAACCAGAGCATCCGGAGGAAACCTACTCGGTCACTGGAAAAACGTGCAAACTCCACACAGAAAGCATCCGAGGTCGGGATTGAACCTAGGTTTCTAGTTCTGTTAGGCAGCAGCTCTGCTAGCTGCGCCACTTTCGATTCTCAATGTAATTAGTCAGGTCCAATTAAATTTTAAGTTCATACAAAAAGCACAATATCTCTGAAGGCAACAGTAAAGAAACTGTTTAAGTGTAAAGAATGATAAAATAACATTTCTGTTTGTGTTCCAATTGTATATCTTAATGGATATGCAACTTGCCATGTTAACTCCAAGTGTCAGGTCCATAATAAACAATACGCCCTGTTGCCATAAGGATTTCTCACTGATGGCTCCTTCCAGTCCAGCTGATATGATTTTACAAGTGATTATTTTTGTCTTTTAGGTAATTTAACTGAAATGGAAGACTTGATGGATGAAATCTCTGCTCTCAGAAATGTCCTAAACAATCAGAATGATTACATTACCAGTATAACGGGTCCATTGAAAAGAAGAGGGTACTGGTACTTTGTGCCGTCTTCAACAAAAGTGAGGCAAATACAAAGTTAGCAATGTTTTTGGTTGTCATCAATTTATTCATAATTTTAGTACGTGCCAAACCGGTGAGAAAAAAATAATTGCATATCTAATTAGTTTAGTTATGTAAAGCATCCATTTTAACATAGAAAAATACTGCACAAATACAGGCCCTTTGACCCACAATGTCTGTACCAAACATAATGCCAAGACCACCTCTTATCTTCCTGCACATAATCCCCTCCATTCACTGCATGACCACATGGCTATCCAAAAGTCTCTTGAATGCCTCTTATCATATCTGCTTCAGCCACCACCCCCAGCAGTGTGTACCAGACATTCACCCCCCTCTGTGTAAAAAAATAACTTGTCCCACACATCTCCTCTAAGCTTTGCTCTTCTCACATTAAAGCTATGCCCTTATGTATTTCATTTTTCCATCCTGTGGAAAAAGGTTCTGACTCTTTATCCGATCTGTGACACTCATCATTTTATTTACTTCGACCAGGTCAACCTACAACTGGCAGCATTACAGATAAAACTATCCAAGTCTCTACAACTTCTCCCAGTAGCTAACATCCCCTAATCCTGGCATCATTCTGGTAAACCACCTCTGCACCCTTCCAAAGCCTCCACGTCCTTCCTGCAATGGGACGACCAGAACTGCACACAAAACTCCAAATGATGCCTAACTAAAGTCCTATAAAACTCCTTCCTGACTTCCGACCTTTCTGTTTGCCCCACATAACACATTCAATTTGTTTTCTATATTGTGGGTTTGGACTTTTTGGGAATTATGTAGTTCATTTCAAGGTGTTGTGGCTTTTTATGTGATTGCAATCAAGTCACTTTGTAAGGTACTCTAGATTTATTTTAATTTAGTTTGAGCTTAGTCAGTGTCACGGTTGAAGAGGTGCTGAAGGTACTATCATGTATGGAGGTAGACATATCTCCAGGGCCTAATCGGATATATCCGAGGACATTGTGGGAAACCAGAGAGGAAATTGCAAGTCGTCCTTAAATACAGGAGAGGTGTCGGAAGCTGGAGGGTGGCAAATGTTGTGCCTCTATTCAAGAAGAGTTGCAGGGAAAATGCTGGGTACTAGAGGTACTAGACTACTGTAGTTGTAAAGTTACTAGAGAGTATTTGGAGGGATAGAATATACAGGCATTTAGATCAACAAGGGTTGATTAAGGATAGTCAGCATGGGTTTGTACGTGAGAGGTCGTGTCTCACAAATCTGAGTTTTTTGAAGACGTGATCAAAAGGGTCAATGAGGGCAGAGTTGTAGATGTTGTATATATGGACTTCAGCAAAGCATTCAACAAAGTTCTGCATGGTAGGCTACTCTGGAAGGCTAGATTGCAGGGGATCCAAGGATAGAATGGATCCTTGGTCAGCTGAATGGATAGAAAATTGGCTTCATGGAAGGAAGCAGAGGGTGATGGTGGGAGGTTGTTTCTTGGACTGGAGGCCTGTGACTAGTAGTGTACCTCTAGGTTCAGCGCTTGGCCTGTTACTGTTTGTAATCTATATCAATGATTTGGATGGGAACATGCATGGCAAGATGAGCAAATTTGCAGAAAATACAAAAGTGGGTGGTTTTGCAGACAGTGAAGATGATTGTGAAAAATTGCAACAGGACCTTGATCGATTAGCGAGGTGTGGTGAAGAATGGTTGATGAAATTTAATACAGAGAAATGCGAGGTATTGCATTTTGAGAAGTCTAACATGGGCAGGGCCTCCACAGGTAGGGCTCTTGGGAGTGTTGTAGAACAGAGGGATCTAGGAGTACAGGTGCATGGTTCCTTGAAGGTGGAATCACAGGTAGATAGGGTGGTCAAACAGGCATTTGGAACTTTGGTCTTCATCAGTCAGAGTATTGGGTATAGAAGCTGGGAGATCATATTGCAGTTGTATAAGACTTGAATGAGGCCACATTTAGAATATTGTGTTCAGTTCTGGGCACCATGTTCTAGGAAAGATGTGGTCAAGCTGGAAAGAGTACAGTTAACATTTACAAGGATGTCAGGACTAGAAGGTTTGAGCTATAGGGAGAGGTTGAGTAGGCTAGGACTATATTCCTTAGAGCGCAGGAGGATGAGGGGTGATCTTATTGAGGTGTATAAAATCATGAGAGGCTAGATCAGGTAGATGCTCAGAGTCTTTTGCCCAGAGTAGGTGACTCAAGGAACAGAGGACAGGTTTAAGGTGAAGGGGAAAATATTTAATAGGAATCTGAAGGATAACCTTTTCACATAAAGGGTGGTGGGTGTATGGAACAAGCTGCCAGAGGAGGTAGTTGAGGCACGGACTATCCAAACATTTAAGAAACAGTTAGACAGGTACATGGATAGGACAGGTTTGGAGGGATATGGACCAAGCGCGGGTTAGTGGGATTAGTGTAGCTGTGACATGTTGGCCAGTGTGGGCAAGTTGGGCCGAAGGGCCTGTCTCCACACAGTATCACTCTATGACTAACATTTAGTCCAAGATTAAGTCCAATTAAATATAGCTCAAAGGTCTCCAATGACATAGATATGAGGTCAGAACAGCACTCCAGATGATGAGAGGACAATTCACTTGCCCGAGAACAACTGAGAAGAAACTGTGCCTGAATCTTGAGATATGCTTTTTCAGACCCCTTTACCTCTTGCCTGATGGGAGAGGGGAGAAGAATACAGGGAGTGAATGCAGTCGTATCCATCTCATCAATAGCTACACATAAACCCCTTGATCTTCAAGTACAGTTGTCCAACTAACCAAAGCTGGAGGTATAATACCTCATATTCCACCTGCGTAGTTTTAAACCCAACAGTATGAACAGTGAATTCACCAACTTTAGGTAACTACATCACCCTCTACCTTTTTCCCATAGATAACCCCACCACCCCATTGGCCCGCCTGAACTTGCACTTATTTCTATCCTCCCCTTCCATCTACATTCCTTCATCTAGCTTCATAATTCGCAACTCTGCAATCCTTTTCTCACACCTTCTGTCTTTTCATCTTTGGTCTTTGTCCGACCACCTGCCTACCAACCCCACCACCTGTATCAATCGTTTACCTGCCATGCTTTTTTTTGCCCCTCCTCTCTTCCAGTTTTCTAACTCCTCTCCCCTCTCCCCTCTCCCCATCAGTCTGCAGAAGGGTCCTGAACTGAAACGTTACCTATCCATGTTCTCTAAATATGCTACCTGACCTGCTGAGTTGCTCCAGCACTTCCTATCTTCTAACCAAAGTTTAACTTGGTATTGTAATCTGCAACGTTAAGGCCAGAAAAATCCTTTTGGCAATTAATCCTGAATTGAAAATGGGAAACTCATCAATTAACTAATCGGCACTGAATTTTACTTTGTGTTGAGATGCAATTAGACTCTGTGTGTAAACAGGGTTACTGAATTGCAATTTCTTATTCTTTTATTTTAGCCATCAAGCCTGAAGTCTCAAAACAGTCACACAAAAGATTCAGGATTCAGTTCCCTGCATCAAGTTCCACCATCTCCAAGCCATGGATCAATTCCTCGAAGAGGAGGCAAGGAAGAGTATACGTCGTCAGTTCCAGGAGGCTACTGGGTTTATTCACCAGTAAGACGTACCTCACAATGGACTCGTATCCAGAGAGGTATGAAACATAGCAGAAGAAAGTCCCTACTTATTTAGAATATTGTACTGTGGAGAATCTTTTCTTTGATTGTTATTACAGAAAGCAATGAAACTGAAAAAATCATTAGAAAAGGAGCATCATTTGTCTTTAAATATTTTGGATAATGCTGTATGTCTAAAGACAAAAACTATTTATAATCCAGAATTTTCAAATATCAGATGACCAAAAAAGTTTTTAAATTACAATTGTATTTAACGGAATATAAATAGATTTTTATCAAAATTGGCATGTGCAATTGTGATACAGAAAATAATGGATTCACTATTTCAAATGTTATAAGACTTTTAAAATATATTAGCAGGTGATGAAGAAGATAGTGGGACCGAAAGTGATGAAAATGGAACACCTAAACAAGCATTTATTGCCCCACCTGGATCAGTTATTTACACAATGTACCCTGATGCTACTCCTTTGCCGCAAGGGACTGTAGTATATGGACCTCCACCTGCACAACCAGCCAATGTTACACCTGTCTGCCCAGGCACAATTATTTATGGACCGCCACCACCTGGTACACAAGTTGTTTATGGACCTCCTCCTGTCAACTTTACCATCCCTCTTATTCCTGACGGTGTTCTTCACTGCAATGTGCTGGAGCACCATGATCTGGTGAGATGTCTCTGTTGTGTTGTCAGTTGCTTATAAATGATACAGTCTTGTAGAAACAAAAGTCTGGTAAATAGAGATAGGTTGAATAAGTTAGGTCTTTATTCTCTGGAGCGCAGAAGGTTAAGGGGTGACTTGATAGAGGTCTTTAAAATGATGAGAGGGATAGACAGAGTTAATGTGGACAAGCTTTTCCCTTTGAGAATAGGGAAGATTCAAACAAGAGGACATGACTTTAGAATTAAGGGACAGAGGTTTAGGGGTAACATGAGGGGGAACTTCTTTACTCAGAGAGTGGTAGCGGTGTGGAATGAGCTTCCAGTGGAAGTGGTGGCGGCAGGTTCGTTGGTATCATTTAAAAATAAATTGGATAGGCATATGGATGAGAAGGGTATGGAGGGTTATGGTATGAGTGCAGGCAGGTGGGACTAAGGGAAAAAAGTTGTTCGGCACGGACTTGAAGGGCCGAGATGGCCTGTTTCCGTGCTGTAATTGTTATATGGTAAATATAGTGATAGATAGATAGAAAGATTAATTTTGTTGCAATATAATTAGCAGTCCTTCAGCTGGATTTAACACGTTTAAAAATGTATTTCCATGACATAACTACAATTTTAAATTCCTCTGTCCTTTAGGAGAATGAAGTCAGTAAACTAGAAGATATAGTAGCACATTTAAGATCTCGTAAATCCAAGGATCCAAGAACAACAGCTTCCGTAGAACGTCATCGGGAGCAGATAGAACAACTTCGTCGTGACATCCAAGAGCTATTGCATGAGAGGGAAGAGTTGGAGCAAGAGGTTGAGGAATTGCACAAGGTGGTCCATAAACGCAGCAATCAAAAGTAAGAAACAGATCACTGGAGAAAGGGTTCGGTACTTTGCTAATGGTATGCCAGAACCTCAGAGTTGTTGCATTTTAGGCAAGCCTTTTACAAAGATCTACATTTTTTTTTTTAAGATTCACAGGAATTGCCTTATTGGGATCAACACAAATCACAACACATAGTTGAAAGGGTGCTTAAGAAACTAAATAAACAATATTCGGGTCACATTCAACAAAGATGATGAATAAAGGAACAGCAGATACTGGTTTACAAAAAAAGATACATAATGCTGGAAATACTCAGTGGGTCAGGCAGCATCTCTGGAAAAATCTTTAGGTGACATTTTAGGTCGGAACTCTTCTTCACGCTGACTATGGTGGTGGGAGGGAGAAAGCTGGAAGAGAGGTGGGGCAGGACGGAGCCTGGCAAGTGACATGTGGATGCAAGTGAGGGGAAGGTTTTGATATAGGAGAAAAGAAAAGGCTGTGAGATAAGGAGATGAGAAGAGATGTGAAATGTGAAGGCATTTGGCCACTAATTCATCGTTATTTTTTGCTACGATACAAAATTAAACAAATACCCTTCTTTTAATTTATCTTTTAAGTAAATGTTAAAGGGAATCTACCTTGGTACAAATATAATAATTTTATTTATTTAGAAATTATTCATAATCATAGTGGCCTGGATCTTACAGCTACCCACATTTTTGGTGGTCTGGCTTCAGGGCAACACATGGAGCATCTTCATTGGGGAACCGTTTGCATTATAGGTTAATTGCGCTTAGAAACACCTGTAAAATGAATTCAATGTATTTAACTCAATTTATTTTCCTTGTGTCTCATCTATCACCATGGGCCATCCCATAGCTCTGTAGTAAGAAAATTGGGAAACCTGCATTGAAATTAATTTTCTATGATTTTTGTTGCTAAATCTGTCATTGAACCACCTGCAACCACTCATTCACTTTCAACAGTGTGGGTAATTGCTTCCTAGATTTAATTAAGTTTTAAATTTAAATATATTCAATTTCATTTAATCGCATTCTAGTGTTTCTAACTGAAATTAAATGTGTTAAGTGTTTAATTGTGATACCTGTGATATATAATCAAGTTAATTTTATTTAGATACTAGACCATCAGGGACCTGTTGGGTCCCTGTCACACGGGAGGCCTGGTCCTCCAACGCAACCCGTTCCCCAACGCAATATTTCACCACTAACCCATAGCCCCCACGGGAGGTGTGGTCCCCCAACTCAACCCGTTCCCAAACGTAAGATTTCAGCACTCCCCTGCCTCCCTCAGCAGTGGACTTTATAAACATTTAAATTAGACTTCCCCTGCCTGCCGCAGCAATTGCAATACCAATTGGCCTTCCCCTCCTGTTGAAATATCCCATTGAGGTGAAAAGTTCAGAGTGTTCCTGTATTGCAACTTTGTATTGAAGTGTTAGAAGCTGGCAGGAACGATTTTAACAGTTAAAAAGTTGGCATTAGTGGAGCTTTAATCATGAATAACATGAAATATAGAATGAAATCTTAAGTGAACCTGATTACGGCGTGGAGGGGGAAAGTGGGATTCAGAATATGTAAAAATTTAAGCGCTAGAGCGTAGCATTTTGAGGAAGATTCAAAACGTATATCACACATGCACAAGATGAGACTTTTATAGGTATATACTAGACTGAGTGGGACCCGTTGGGTCTCTGTCACACAGGAGGCCTGGTCCCCCAACACAACCCGCTCCCCAATGCAATATTCCATCACTCACCCGTTCCTCCAATGTAACCCGTCCCCCCAACGCAAGATTGCACCATGCATGCACAGCCCCCAACTGCGCAGGCACAGCTCATTTCCCCATATCTCTCCTCTTCACCCTCCCACATCTTCACCCTCCCTCTCCTCCTCCCCTCCCCCAAACCCTCCCTCACCTCTCCAGGGACCGCACTTTTTTTCTCTGTTGCTAGCTGGGCTAGGTTGCTAGGCAGCTTTTTAGGTTGCCAAATAACAGTCTAGGTGGTCATTTAAGATGGCTTGCATGACGCGTGCGATAATGTGCTCGGACGAAGTGTGTAGTTACCAGCCGGAATTATGCTCAATGAAGCATTCACATTTTATTTCTGCTTCAAATAAAGTCACAAACTAAACATATTCACCAATCAAGACATGATATATACCACAATGACATGCAGCTTAATTACAATACAGTATCTCAACTCTTTTTACACGTTGCAATGAATGCAATTTCTATTGTTTTTGCCACTGCCAAACAAAAATGTGGTTGGATAATACAGCGTATGATCAACCTCGGAGAGACCAAGCGCAGGCTTGGTGATTGCTTCTCAAAACACCTCCGCTCAGTTCGCAATAACCAATCTGATCTCCCGGTGGCTCAGTACTTCAATACCCCCTCTCATTCCAAATCCGACCTTTCTGTCCTGGGCCTCCTCCATGCCCAAAGTGCGGCCCACCGCAAATTGGAGGAAGAGCACCTCATATTTCGCTTGGGTAGTTTACTCCCAGCGGTATGAACATTGGCTTCTCCAATTTCAGGTAGTCCTTGCTTTCTCCTTTCTTACCCTCCCATTCCCAGCTCTCCCACAGACTACTATCTCTGCCTCTTCCTTTCTTCCCCCCCCCCCCCCCCGACATCAGTCTGAAGAAGGGTCTCGACCCGAAACGTCACCTATTCCTTCGCTCCATAGATGCTGCCTCACCCACTGATTTCCTCCAGCTTTTTTTGTCTTCCACCCATTCACACAAGTTCTGTTATCCCACTTTCCTCACCCACTCCCTACACATTAGGGGCAGTTTTACAGAGACAAAGGCGGCTTTGAGATGTGGGAGGAAACCCACACGCTTGCAGGGAGAATGTGCAAATTCAACACAGACAGTTCCCGAGGACAGGATCGAACACAGATCTCGGGCGTGGGAGGCAGAAAGTCTACCAGCTGTGCCACTATATTTTGTTTTCCAACACACAAAAAATTATACGTTGATAACTTTGGTTACTAAAAATAAGAAACTATCCATTTTCAGTCTTAAATCTCTAAGTGACGCTATGTCCCCCTTTACAGTTACTGTATGTTTTAATTCAGTTCAAGACTACGGGGCAGTACATTGGACATAGTTGCTGCCTAAAAGTGGCAGAGAGCCGGAATTGATCCTGAATATGGGTGCTGTCTGTATGGAGTTTGCTCCTTTCCCCTTTGATCACGTGGGTTTTCTCCGGGTGCTCTCGCTTCCTTCCACATTCCAAAGGTGTGCAGGAACCTTTTTCAGACCCAACACAAAACGTAATATTTTCCTTATGTCCAGAGATTCTGTCTGACCTGTTGAGTTACTCCAGCTTTTTGTGTCTATCTTCAGTTTAAACCAGCATCTGCAGTCCCTTCCTGCACACACAATACTATATGATATAACTTTATTAATCCCAGGAGCAAAATTGTGTGTGTGTGTGTGTATATATTATACACACACACATACATATATATTTATATAGTTATATATTGATATATAAATATTCACTGTTTTGTTTTCTCGTTTCTAACATTGTTTACAGAGTATTATGTTTACATATTCTGTTGTGCTGCTGCAAGTAAGGATTTCATTGTTCTAACTGGGACGTGAGAGAATAAAACACTCTTGACTTACGTTGCTAATGTGTGGGATAGAACTAGTGTATGGGTGGTCGGTATGGACTCGGTGGGCCGAATGGCCTGTTTCCGCGCTGTATCTTTAAATTAAACTAAATACATTAAAACCAGAGCGAGCCTAAAGAAGGGTCTCTACCCAAAACGTCACCCAATTTCTTCTATCCAGAGATGCTGGCTGCTCCATGACGTTCCCCCGCACAATTAAAGCATGGAATAATCTTCACCCTACCATAGTTACCCAACCAGACGCAACTAAATTTAAGGTAGATCTTTTTTCCCCAAGAACACTTTTTTGCTCAAGTCCACCCTCCACCACCTCCAGTTTAAATTCCATTTGGAATATTTTTGGAGGACCAGGAAACCAAGAAGCAAGAGTTACTCCAGCTCCAGGGAGTGATTCTGCGTTGGATTTCAGCGTCGCAGCGAGGTGGAAAGCGGACAGCAATGGGAGGGAGAAAGTGCCCGGCGCCGACCAGTGGCAGTGCGCATGTGCAGGGCGGCCGATGATATGCTGGCCGTGGCAGTGCGCTTGTGCAAGGCGTCCGGCCGCTGAGCGGAGACCCAGCAGTCCGGATATTGACATGGACAGAGTGTGACAGAGGTTGAGATTAGGAGGGGGGCGAAGCCGGGCAAAATGACATGGTTTTTAGGCTGCCCTGCGGGACTTTAGGTGACTATTGGGAACCGTTAATTTCAAGCCCTGCTCTCCCTCCCTCTCCTTTCCCCTTCCCTTAGTCACTCCCTCCCGCTCTCCATAACTCCTCTCCTCTCCCAACCCCCCCCCTCTTCCCCCACTCTCCTCACCTCCCCCACTTTCCCCCTCTCCCTCCCTTCCCATTCCTCTCCCTCAATCCTCCCACTCTCCCCCCTCAGCTCCCCAGGATCTTCCCCCTCTCGTCTTCCCCTCCACCAATCCCTCCCTCACCTCTCCCTCCCTCTCCTTTCCCATACCCTCAGTTACTAGCTCCCTCCCTCCATCCATAAAAAGCACCATCTGCAGTTAGTTCCTCCACAGGTCATTCATTGTTAGCTGTGGTTTAGATCCCATTCAGTTGACCATTGGACCAGTTTGCACTGTGTGTGTGTCTGTGTTGAAACTCCGCACAACCTGCTCAGCCACCCTGCAATCTCACTCTGCCCACTGCAGCTCAGCCACCGCGCGGCCCGTCCTGTCCAACTGCCTGCAGCTGCCGCTCAGCCTGCCCCCGCTCGCTGCTGCTGCTGTTCGGCCCGTCCCCACCCACCAACCTGCTCGCTGTTGCTGCAAGGTGAGGGAGGGTGGAGTCTGTGTTCATCATGGTGGGCACCACCACTTTCGATGAGCTGCTGGAGAAGATCTCCTCCGAGAAGGCCGTGAAGGTGAGATACCGCAACGGCGGCAGAGGAGGTCACAGACCCGGTCGGACGGGTAGACAGGACCGCCATTGCCACAGCGGACAGGGGAGAGGGGTGAATGATGAGGGAGAGATAGAGAGAGACGGGACCTGAGCCTCCACTGAACATACCCCCCCGCGGCCGCTGCCCATGGTGGCGTTGACTGACAGGAGAAGAGACCAATCTGCGTGGCGCTGACTGAAGAAATCTGTGCATGCGCTGTTTTAAGATTTTTAAACCTCGATAATTTTTATAATATACCACTGATAGGAATAAAACGTGTTGCACTCGCAGCACAGGAGATCGGTGAGTGAGCTGATGAAAAATTGTAGCACTATCGCGTACCGTTTTTGCGCAAATTGGAAAACCCCACAAACCGGAAGAGCAGAAGATCAAAGTTTTGGATATGTATAGATGGATAGTAGCAATGTTACAAAATTTTGAGATTAAAAAAATCAAGTCTGCAATTTATCCCATCAGATAAAGCATAAAAGGAAGTTTAATTTGACACCTAATTTACTTTCATATCTTCAGTATTAAAAAAGTTATGGCCATTTTCATACTCGGAAATTAGAAACTTGTTTCCTATTGCTTTTCTATTGACTTAACACAAAAGTTGTGATCGAAGACAATCAAAAGCCCATAACTTTCTTAAAAAATTAAGAGAACTGAAATAAATTTTTAGTTATTATAGATTGAAGTATTCTGAAACAAATATGAAACAATCTTACTTGGATGACCTGAAATTAAAGCATATAATTAGTTACCCAATTGTAGCTAATTACAAAATTCAATTACTAAATCTAAACGTCTATCCATTTCTTAAGAAAAAATTTAAAAAAAATTTAAAGTCTAAATGTTGAATTAACATTCACACAATAATTCACAATATAACATGATTTTTAAATCTAATTGTCATTAATTTATAGGCCAAATTGAAGGAATTTAGTGTTTAATGCCCATAAATTAATGGGCATTTTAAACAGCTTGCGAGTGGGATTTTCTGGAACGCGATGGTTTGGAACGTTGCGGTTGCGGTGAATTTAAACCCAATATCGACAGGAAAAATTCTGCCGGTTCGTATGGGGAATAAATCACCGTTTCGCAATGTTTGATTAAGGTAATCTAAAACAGCAGGTTTATATGTAAAAATAAACAGCTTTCACTTACCTGTCCCCTACGTAAAATTGGTCCCCGTTGTCAGCGTTCACGGCATTAGGAGCTAGTTTTTATTTTACTCCAGCGCTGAAATAGTCAGGCTAAAAAAATGAACTTACCAGCAGTCGGAACAAATCTCCAGAAATAGCTCGCACTCCGACAAAAGACAGCTCCGGAAGGCAAGGGGAAAACCGCATTTTAACCCCCCCCCCCCCCCCCCTTTAAAGGCGCCAAAGTCGCGCATACGGCCAGTGACAGAACTGCAGCACCGCTAAAGGTAAATTTTGTAACATACCTATAGATAGATGATAGATAAATAGATTGAAAATAGATAAATAGAAATTGGATGGATGGATGAATTGCATAGCATAAGCTATCTCTCACTCGATATACAAATGAGCTTGCAGGTACTGCTCCAATGATGCATTATGTTTTCATGAAGCCACTTCAACATAGGTTAATTCTGCTTCTTTTTCTAAAAATGCTTCCTGACCTGCTGAATGTTTCCACCATTTTCTGTTTTTATTTCAAATTTCTAGCATTTGCGGTTTTGCAGTTGCTTTATATTACATTTATACTAACTGCCATAAATTTAGTTTAAAACCATCAAACTTTGAATAGCAAGAATGCATAATTCCATGGCCAAGCACATTGTTTCCCAAAATTATATGTATTAAAATAATCCATCATATCTCTGAATGCCTGTTGAATCAACATCTAAATAAATTAGTTTGGTCCCATCCAGGGACCACAGCATTCCTTCCAGGTGAGACGGAGGATCACATGCACTTGCTCTAACCTCATCTACTGTATCCGGATCAAGCGTACACTTGGTGAGCGTTTCGCTGAACACTTGCATTTGATCTGGCCAAGGCCAACTGGATCTCCCAGTATCTAATCATTTTACCTCCACTTCCCATTCCCACACTGACCTTTCTGTCCTGGGCCTCTGCCCAGGTGCAAAGTGGAGGAGCTCGGCACGCTTGAATTCATATACAACCTGGCAGTATGAACATTGAAATCTCCAATTTTAGGTAACCTACCTGAACTCCCACCACCTACATCCCTTACTCTGGCTACACAAATCGTACTTTGTCTATCCTCATCATATCTTTGTCCAACCATCTGCCTATCACATGCCCCCTCTCACCTGTATCCACCTCGCACTCACTCGGCTTTGTGCTTCCCCTCCCCCAACCCCAACACTATCTGTCTGTGGAAGGATTCCGACACGAGACGTCACCTCTCCGTGTTCTCTGGAGATACTGCCTGACCTACTGACACCCAATTTCTGTCATCAATCAATCAATCAGATTTATTTATCACATACACAATAAAGTGCAGTGAAATGAACTTGCCAGCACCGGTACAATCAAAAAGAACACACAATACACAATAAAAATGTAACACAAACATCCACGCCAGCATTCTTCACTGTGGTGGAAGGCACAAAGTACAGTCAGTCCTCCTCCATTGTTCCCCCATGGTCGGGGCCGTAAACCTCCGCAGTCGCCGCTGTGGGCGGCCAGATGTACAGACCCTCTCGTCTGGAAGGTAAGTCCCGAATCGGTGCTTCACTACCGGAAACCGCGGCTGCAGGATGTCATAGGCCGCAGGTCAGCAGTCGGTGCTCTTCTCCAGGGCACAGCGAGGGATCCCAGGCTCCGGATGCTGCGCCCGCGGCTAGAAGCTCTGCAGACCGAGGCTTCAGGCTGTAACAGTCCGTGGGCCAGCGATCGGAGCACTCCCTTCTGGTGACCCCGGCATGAGTTCGCCCCGCTCTGCGATGAAAAAAGTCCACGCTGCGCCCGCTGCTGAAGCTCCGGGCCCGACTCCGGGAAAGGCCGCACCAATCCATGGTGTTAGGCCGCGAGGGAGGCGACATGGAAAAAGTCGCCTCTCCTTGGAGGAGGCGACCGAAAGTGGTTCCCCTCTTTCCCCCCTCACAACCCCCCATACAATACACACCAAAATACATTAAAACACACATTTGGACATACCAAAAAAAACAAAAAAAGTGGAAATGACGAACACGCTGCTAGCAGGGCAGCCGTCTCGCAGCGCCCCCACCGACCTACGTCTTATTTTGTAAACCAACATCTGCATTTCCTTGTTTCGCCAAGTTAATTTGTTTGCTTTCTCCGAGACTGAAGTAAATGGAAACAATGATAGTTGTTGAATAGTAAATTTTATAACCAAAATATCTCAATTTTTGCAGATTAGGAAATAAACTCGACTGCATAGTGTAGCAATGTTACAAAATTTTGAGATTTAAAAATCAAGTCTGCAATTTATCCCATTGTAGCTAATTACAAAATTCAATGAGTAGATCTAAACATCTATCCATTTCTTAAGAAAAGATAAACATTTTTTAAATTGCCTAAGTGTCCAAATAACATTCACACAATAATCCACAATATAACATAATTTTTAAATCTCATTTTCATGAATTTCTGGGCCAAATGGAAGGAATTTAGTGTTTAATGTCTGTAAATTAATGGCCATTTAAATCAACTAGCGGGTGGGTTTTAGTGGAATGCGGTGGATTGGAACGTTGCGGTTTGCGGTGAAGTCAGGAGGAAAAATACTGTTGGTTCATACTTTTTTTTTGGACCCCATTTCGCAACATGAAAATATTATTAAAGCCTCCATAAAAACCAACTTTTAATATAAAAATAAACTGTGTACCTTTTTTTCTCCCCTACGCAAAATCCTTCCCGTTGTCGGCGCTCACGGCTTTTGAAGGTGATTTTTAAATTACTCTAGATAATAAATAATCTAGCGTAATTTAAAAATACCTTCATTAATGAAATGTCAGAGCGATTTTTCTTCCGCAACGAAATCGCCCGACATGGATCGATTTGACCAGTGTAGAAAAACGGCACTTTAAGCCCGCCCCCCCTCTGAAAGGCGCCAAAGTCACGCACATGGGGAGCGGCAGAACTGCAGCGCTGCTCAAGGTAAGTTTTGTAACATACCTACATCGTGTGGTTTCTGCATAATCGCCGTATTGTCAAAATTTATGGACATGTGAATAGTACATTACTTTGAATTGTGCATATACTTTGATTTCAAGTTATCCCCATTATTTATTTTATACAGAAAGCATTCATGATAAATTCAGAATTAATAAATGTTACCGGTAGTGCTGGATTAAAAAGTAACTGCATCACATTTCTGACAAATATAATCATTATTTTTCACAGAGACTTTTTAGATGGCCATATCGATCTGCTTGTGAATGAACTGGAAGTAGAAAAGTCCCTGAAGAGACATGATGATGTTATTGATGAAATTGAATGTGTTGAATTAACACTCTCAAAGCGAAGGGCAGAGTTACGAGAAGCCGATAGACTATTAATGGAGGCTGAGACTGATCTCAAAAGTACTAGGGAAAAGGTAAGACGGCATTCAATTAGTTTTGCATTAATGACAATGCAAACAGGATTCAACATCTTTTAGTTATGATGGACAGAGAATTGTGCTTCCTTTGGGCCATCAACACCAATGGTAGTTGTTGAATAGTAAATCTAATAGCCAAAATATATCACTTCTTGCAGAATTTGAAATAATTTATTGCCAAATAAGTTATCTTTAAATAGCTAATGCCTTGGAGAGTTGCCTTGAGCTGTGAGAATCATCTTGATATCTAAGGAAATGTGGGGAAATAACAGGGCTGACAGCATCTGCCAAAATGAGCTATGTATAAACACAGCAGTAATTTCTACATGGTGAAAACAAGATGTATAAAATTGGCCGTTAATAAAATCTGTCAATGTGTACTTTAACCACATGTGATTTTTTTTTATAACATTACTGTTACAAGATGTTTGAACAGGTACATGGACGAGAAAGGTTTAGAGGGACATGGGTTGTTTGGATGGTGGGACTAGCATAGATAGAAACATAGAAATTATGTGCAGGAGTAGGCCATTCGGCCCTTCGAGCCTGCACCGCCATTCAATATGATCATGGCTGATCATCCAACTCAGTATCCCGTACCTGCCTTCTCTCCATACCCTCTGATCCCCTTAGCCACAAGGGCCACATCCAACTCCCTCTTAAATATAGCCAATGAACTGGCCTCAACTACCCTCTGTGGCAGAGAGTTCCAGAGACCCACCACTCTCTGTGTGAAAAAATTCCTTCTCATCTCGGTCCTAAAGGATTTCCCCCTTATCCTTAAGCTGTGACCCCTTGTCCTGGACCTCCCCAACATCGGGAACAATCTTCCTGCATCTAGCCTGTCCAACCCCTTAAGAATTTTGTAAGTTTCTATAAGATCCCCTCTCAATCTCTTAAATTCTAGAAAGTATAAACCGAGTCTATGCAGTCTTTCTTCATAAGACAGTCCTGACATCCCAGGAATCAGTCTGGTGAACCTTCTCTGCACTCCCTCTATGGCAATAATGTCCTTCCTCAGATTTGGAGACCAAAACTGTACGCAATACTCCAGGTGTGGTCTCACCAAGACCCTGTACAACTGAAGTAGAACCTCCCTGCTCCTATACTCAAATCCTTATGCTATGAAAGCTAACATACCATTCGCTTTCTTCACTGCCTGCTGCACCTGCATGCCTACTTTCAATGACTGGTGTACCATGACACCCAGGTCTCGCTGCATCTCCCCTTTTCCTAATCGGCCACCATTTAGATAATAGTCTGCTTTCCTGTTTTTGCCACCAAAGTGGATAACCTCACATTTATCCACATTATACTGCATCTGCCAAACATATGCCCACTCACCCAGCCTATCCAAGTCACCTTGCAGTCTCCTTGCATCCTCCTCACAGCTAACACTGCCCCCCAGCTTAGTGTCATCCGCAAACTTGGAGATATTGCCTTCAATTCCCTCATCCAGATCGTTAATATATATTGTAAATAGCTGTGGTCGCAGCACTGAGCCTTGCGGTACCCCACTACTCACTGCCTGCCATTGTGAAAAGGACCCGTTTACTCCTAGTCTTTGCTTCCTGTTTGCCAGCCAGTTCTCTATCCACATCAATACTGAACCTCCAATGCCGTATGCTTTAAGTTTATATACTAATCTCTTATGTGGGACCTCGTCTAAAGCCTTCTGGAAGTCCAGATACACCACATCCACTGGTTCTCCCTTATCCACGCTACTAGTTACATCGTCGAAAAATTCCACAAGATTCGTCAGACATGATTTACCTTTCGTAAATCCATGCTGACTTTGTCCAATGATTTCACCACTTTCCAAATGTGCTGCTATCCCATCTTTAATAATTGACTCTAGCAGTTTCCCCACTACCGATGTTAGACTAACTGGTCTGTAATTCCCCGTTTTCTCTCTCCCTCCCTTCTTAAAAAGAGGGGCTATGTTTGCTACCCACCAATCCTCAGGAACTACTCCAGAATCTAAGGAGTTTTGAAAGATTATCACTAATGCATCCACTATTTCCGCAGCTACTTCCTTAAGTACTCTGGGATGCAGCCTATCTGGCCCTGGGGATTAATCGGCCTTTAATCCATTCAATTTACCCAACACCACTTCCCGACTAACCTGGATTTTACTCAATTCCTCCTTTGACCCGCGGTCCCCTGCTATTTCCGGCAGATTATTTATGTCTTCCTTAGTGAAGACGGAACCAAAGTAGTTATTCAATTGGTCCGCCATATCCTTGTTCCCCATGATCAACTCACCTGTTTCTGACTGCAAGGGACCTACATTTGTTTTAACTAATCTCTTTCTCTTCACATACCTATAAAAACTTTTGCAGTCAGTTTTTATGTTCCCTGCCAGTTTTCTTTCATAATCTATTTTCCCTTTCCTAATTAAGCCCTTTGTCCTCTTCTGCTGGTCTCTGAATTTCGCCCAGTCCTCTGGTATGCTGCTTTTTCTGGCTACTTTGTACGTATCATCCTTTGCTTTGATACTATCCCTGATTTCCCTTGTTATCCACGGATGCACTACCTTCCCTGATTTATTCTTTTGCCAAACTGGTATGAACGATTTTTGTAGTTCATCCATGCAGTCTTTAAATGTCTTCCATTGCATATCCACCGTCAACCCTTTTAGAATTAATTGCCAGTCAATCTTGGCCAATTCATGTCTCATACCCTCAAAGTTACCTTTCTTTAAGTTCAGAACCATTGTTTCTGAATTAACAATGTCACTCTCCATCCTAATGAAGAACTCAACCATATTATGGTCACTCTTGCCCAAGGGGGCACGTACAACAAGACTGCTAACTACCCCTTCCTCATTACTCAAAACCCAGTCTAAAATAGCCTGCTCTCTCGTTGGTTCCTCTACATGTTGATTTAGATAACTATCCCGCATACATTCCAAAAAACCCTCTTCCTCAGCACCCCTGCCAATTTGATTCACCCAATCTATATGTAGATTGAAGTCACCCATTATAACTGTTTTGCCTTTGTCGCACGCATTTCTAATTTCCTGTTTGATACCATCCCAATTTCACTACTACTGTTAGGTGGCCTGTACACAACACCCACCAGCGTTTTCTGCCCCTTAGTGTTTCGCAGCTCTACCCATACTGATTCCACATCCTCCAAGCTAATGTCCTTCCTTTCCATTGCTTTAATCTCCTCTCTAACCAGCAACGCTACCCCACCTCCTTTTCGTTTCTCTCTATCCCTCCTGAATATTGAATATCCCTGGATGTTCAGCTCCCAGCCTTGGTCACCCTGAAGCCATGTGATCCCAACTATATCATAATCATTAATAGCTATCTGCACGTTCAACTCATCCACCTTATTACAAATACTCCTTGCATTGAGACACAAAGCCTTCAGGCTTGTTTTTACAACACTCCTACCTCTTATACAATTATGTTGAAAAGTGGCCCTTTTTGATTTTTGCCCTGGTTTTGTCTGCCTGCCACTTTTACTTTTCATCTTGCTACCTATTGCTTCAACCCTCATTTTACACCCACCTGTCTCTCTGCTCTTGTACCCATCCCCCTGCCACATTAGTTTAAATCCTCCCCGACAGCACTAGCAAACACTCCCCCAAGGACATTGGTTCCATTCCAGCCCAGGTGCAGACCTTCCTGTTTATACTGGTCCCACCTCCCCCAGAACTGGTTCCAGTGCCCTAAAAATTTGAATCCCTCCCCCTTGCACCATTTATCAAGCCACGTATTCATCTGCAATATCCTCCTATTTCTACTCTGACTGGCCCGTGGTACTGGTAGTAATCCAGAGATTATTACCTTTGAGGTCCTACTTTTAAGTTTATCTCCTAGCTCCCTAAATTCACCTTGTAGGACCTCATCCCTTTTTTTACCTATACCTGGGTTCGATCACTTAGTCAGGATCGAACCCTGGTCTCTGGCACTGGAAGGCAGTAGCTCTACTGCTGTGCATTTGTGCCGCCCTCTTTCCAAGTCTTCTCTATCCAAGCCTCCTATCAACCTATCAGTTTGTTGCTTCCTATGCTGTTATAATGAAGTGTGACAATTTTGAGGAGCAATATATCATGTCCTGCCTGGCTTTCTTGAAAATTCAATATTGAATTCAGCAATAGAAAATGCTGGAAATCCATTTTGACAAACGGTCTTCAACCTGAAGGTTTAACATGTTTCCACCATTAGAACATACAGTGCCCTCCATAATGTTTGGGACAAAGACCCTTCAGTTATTTATTTGCTTCTGTACGCCACAATTTGAGATTTGTAATAGAAAAAAATCATATGTGGTTAAAGTGCGCATTGTCAGATTTTATTAAAGGCCATTTTTATACATTTTGGTTTCACCATGTAGAAATTACAGCAGTGTTCTTCTTGCATCTGGCGTGCACACCCTAAAGTTGTAGGACAACTTGTTCCATTTGATGGTACACAAAAGGCTGGAGAAACTCAGCGGGTGCAGCAGCATCTAAGGAGCGAAGGAGATAGGCGACGTTTCGGGTCGAGACCTTTGTCTTGTTCCATTTGATCTTATTTGATTGTGCACGCCAGGTTTATTGTATTCGTTGAAACAGGGCGGACCACGTGAAGGTTGCAATCTCCCACCCCCACAGCTGTGTTTATACATAGTCCCACCATTTTAGGGCACCGTAATGTTTGGGACACATGGCTTCACAGGTTCAAGTTCAATTTCACATTCATTTGTCACATCTATTTATTGTACATAGTCCCCCCATTTCAGGGACACAGCAATGTCATGCAAATTAAAGTAGTCATGTTTAGTATTTTGTTGCATATCCTTTGCATGCAATGACTGCTTGAAGTCTGTGATTCATGGACATCACCAGTTGCTGGGTGTCTTCTCTGGTGATGCTCTGTCAGGCCTGTATTGCAGCCATCTTTATCTTGTGCTTGTTTTGGGGGCTAGTCCCCTTCAGTTTTCTCTTCAACATATAAAAGGCATGCTCAATTGGGTTCAGATTGGGTGATTGACTTGGCCACTTAAGAATTTACCATTTTTTAGCTTTGAAAAACTAATTTGTTTCTTTAGCAGTATGTTTGGGATCTTTGTCTTGCTGTAGAATGAACCGCCGGTCAATGAGTTTTGAGGCATTTGTTTGAACTTGAGCAGATAGGATGGGTCTATACACTTCAGAATTCATTATGCTACTACCATCAGCAGTTGTATCATCAATGAAGATAAGTGAGCCAGTACCTTCAGCAGCCATACATGCCCAGGCCATAACACCCCCACCACCGTGTTTCACAGATGAGGTGGATGGCTGTTTGTCGGGTTGGAGGCAGGTGACTAGTGGGGTGCCTCAGGGATCTGTGTTGGGTCCTTTGTTGTTTGTCATGTACATCAATGATCTGGATGAAGGGGTGGTAAATTGGATTAGTAAGTATGCAGATGATACCAAGATAGGGGGTGTTGTGGATAATGAAGAGGATTTCCAAAGTCTACAGAGTGATTTAGGCCAGTTGGAAAAATGGGCTGAAAGATGGCAGATGGAGTTTAATGCTGATAAATGTGAGGTGCTACACCTTGGCAGGACAAATCAAAATAGGACGTACATGGTAAACGGTAGGGAATTGAAGAATACAGTTGAACAGAGGGATCTGGGAATAACCGTGCATAGTTCCTTGAAGGTGGAATCTCATATAGATAGGGTGGTAAAGAAAGCTTTTGGTATGCTAGCCTTTATAAATCAGAGCATTGAGTATAGAAGCTGGGATGTAATGTTAAAATTGTACAAGGCGTTGGTGAGACCAAATCTGGAGTATGGTGTACAATTTTGGTCGCCCAATTATAGGAAGGATGTCAACAAAATAGAGAGGGTACAGAGGAGATTTACTAGAATGTTGCCTGGGTTTCAACAGCTAAGTTACAGAGATAGGTTAAATAAGTTAGGTCTTTATTCTCTGGAGCGCAGAAGGTTAAGGGGGGACTTGATAGAGGTCTTTAAAATGATAAGAGGGATAGACAGAGTTAATGTGGACAAGCTTTTCCCTTTGAGAATAGGGAAGATTCAAACACGAGGACATGACTTTAGAATTAAGGGACAGAGGTTTAGGGGTAACATGAGGGGGAACTTCTTTACTCAGAGAGTGGTAGCGGTGTGGAATGAGCTTCCAGTGGAAGTGGTGGCGGCAGGTTCGTTGGTATCATTTAAAAATAAATTGGATAGGCATATGGATGAGAAGGGTATGGAGGGTTATGGTATGAGTGCAGGCAGGTGGGACTAAGGGAAAAAAGTTGTTCGGCACGGACTTGAAGGGCCGAGATGGCCTGTTTCCGTGCTGTAATTGTTACATGGTTATATAGGTGGTATGCTTTGGATCTTGGGCAGTTCCTTCTCTCCTCCATACTTTGCTCTTGCCATCACTCTGATATAAGTTAATCTTCGTCTCATCTATCCACAAGACCTTTTTCCAGAACTGGGCGTTCACGGTGGCGCAGCGGTAGACTTGCTGCCTTACAGCGAATGCAGCGCCGGAGACCCGAGTTCGATCCGGACTACGGGTGCTGTCTGTACGGAGTTTGTATGTTCACCCCATGATCTGCGTGGGTTTTCTCCGAGATCTCCGGTTTCCTCCCACACTCCAAAGACGTACATGTTTATAGGTTAATTAGCTTGGTAAATGTAGAAATTGTCCCTAGTGGGTGTAGGATAGTGTTAATGTGTGGGGATCGCTGGTCGACGCTGACCTGATGGGTCAAAAGGCCTGTTTCCGCGCTCTAACTCTAAACTAAACTACACTATGGTTGCTGTTTTAAGTGCTCCTTGGCAAACTGTAACCAGGCCATCCTATTTTTGCAGTTAACCAGTGGTTTGCATCTTGCAGTGTAGCCTCTGTATTTCTGTTCATGAAGTCTTCTGCGGACAGTGGTCATTGACAAATCCACACCTGACTCCTGAAGAGTGTTTCTGACCTGTCGGACAGGTGCTTGGGGATTTTTCTTTATTATAGAGAGAATTCTTCTGTCATCAGCTGTGGAGGTCTTTCCTTGGCCTGCCAGTCCCTTTGCGATTAGTAAGCTCGTCTGTGCTCTCTTTCTTCTTAATAATGTTCCAAACAGTTTTATTCTTGTTTCTCAGTCTCATTATGGCTTCTTTGACTTTCATTGGCACAACTTTGGTCCTCATGTTGATAAACAACAATAGTTTTCAAAGGTGATGGAAAGACGAGGAGCTGAGAGCTCTCTTATACCTGCATTAACGAGGCAATCAAACACACCTGAAAAATTACAAACACTAATCGTCATCAGGTGGCACCGCAAGCGGCAGCCTCGCCAGCAGCGTGTTCGGCCTTTCAACTTTTTTTTGTTTTTTAGTACATCTAGATGCATCAGTGTGGGGGGTGGTGTGGGGGAATAGGGGGAAACCGTGTTTCAGTCACTTATCTCGACGGAGATGCGACTTTTCTCTGTCGCATCTTCGCCCCCCTCGCGGCCTAACAACTGGTTTGGCACGGTCTTTCTCAGAGATTGGCCCAGAGCTTCTGTAGCAGGCATGGCAGACTTACCATTGCGGAGCGGGGCGGTCCCTTGCCCGGGATCGCCAGAAGAAGTGCTCCGACCGCCGGCCTGCGGCCTATAACATCATGAAGCCGCGGTCTCCGGTAAAAAAGTAGCCAATTCGGGAACTCCAATCCGTGGAGTGTTCCGATCCGTCCCAACGTCGCAGCTTTGATCATCCCGACGAGAGGGCTTGTACATTGGGCCGTCTGTAGCGGCGGCTACGGAGGGTTCACCACTGGTGAACAATGGAGAAAGATTGACTGAACGTTATTGCCTTCCATCACAGTGAAGAATGGCGATTCCATTGTGGTGGATGGTTGTTAAATTATATTGTGTACTGTGTTCTTTTTCATTGTATGGCTGCATGGTAACTCAATTTCACTGTACCTCAATTGGTGCATGTGACAAATAAATGTGAACTTGAACTTGAACCTGTGAAGCCATATGTCCCAAACATTACGGTGCCCTAAAATGGTGGGACTATGTATAAACACAGATGGTAATTTCTACATGGATAAAAATGTATTTAAAATGGCCTTTAATAAAATCTGACAATGTGCACTTTAATCACATGTGATTTTTTTTCTATTACAAATCTCAAATTGTGGTGTGCAGAGGCAAATAAATAAATGATGGGTCTTTGTCCCAAACATTATGTAGAACAGTAAAGCACAATAATGAGTACTTTGGCCCACTGTGTTTGTGCTGACCATGATGCCAACAAACGGATCTCATCTGCCTGTACTTGATCCCTATCCCTCTATTCCCTGCACTTCCATGTGCCTATCTAAAAGTCTATTTAAACCCCATTATCATATCTGGCCCTACTCCTGGCAATGCATTCCAGGCAACATTCTCTGTGTTAAAAAAAGAACAACAATTTCTCCACACCCCCATTAAACATTCCCAACTCACCTTGTAGCTGTGCCATTTACTGTTGGACATTTCCAGCCTGGGAGAAAGATTCTGACTATCCTATCTATGCCTCATAATGTTATATAGTTCTAGCAAATCTCCCTTCAACCTCCAATGTTCCTGAGAAAACAATCCAAGTTTATCTAACTTCCCCTTGTAGCTGAAACCCTTTGATCCAGGCAGCTTTCTGGTCAACCTCTTCTGCAGCCCCTCCAAAGCCTCCACATTCTTCCTGTAATGGGGTGACCAAAATTGCAAGCAAGAGGCCAATTGCAGCCTAACCAAAGTCTTATATAGCTGCATCATGACATCCTGACTCCTATACTCAATGCCCCTAACAATTAAGGCAAGATTACCATGCACGTTTGTTACCATCCTATCTACTTGTGTGGCCACTTTCAGTGAGATATGAACTTGCACTCCAAGATCCCTCTGTACATCAATCCTGTTAAGGGGTCTTGCATATCCCCCGATGTGGAACATTGCAACCTTCACATGGTCCGCCCTGTTTCGACTAATGCAATCAACTCGACGTGCACAAACGGAAGATCAAATAGAACAAGATGTCCAACAACTTTAGGCTGTGCACGCCACACGAAAGAAGAAGAAGCATATCCCCCCCCCCCCCCCCCTTACATTCAACCTCCCCAAGTGCAACACCTCACACTTGCTCGGAAAAAACTCCATCTGCCATTTCTCTGTCTATTTCTGCAGCTAATTTATATCCCGCTGTATCTTCTGACAGCCTTCCTCACTGTCTGCAACCTGTCCTCCAATTTTAGCATCATCAGCAAACGTACTCACCAACCCATCTACATTTACGTCCAAGTCATTTATACATATATCACAAGCAGCAGGGGTCCCAGCACAGATCGTTGCAGAACTCCACTGGTCACAGACCTCCATGCAGAATATCTTCTTTCCACCACAACCCTCTATCTTCTATAAGATATGATTCTATATACTATCTATAAGCCAGTTCTGAATTCATGCAACCAAATCCCGTGCATCTTAGTCAAACAATTCATTTGCTGCTTTCAAAATCATGCTGGCTATCCCTAATTAACCCATTCTCTTCCAAATGGGAGCAAATCCTATCTCACAGAATTCTCTCCAATAGATGTGAGGCTCATCAACCTATAATTCCATGGATTTTCTCTAACATTGGCCACTCTCCAGTGCTCTGGGACCTCCTCGCTTGTGGCTGGAGAGGAAACAAAGATCATTGTTAAGGCTCCCACAATCTCCTCTGTTGCCTCAATAACCCAAGGTAGATCCAATCAGACCCTGGAGACTTATCCACCTTAATGCTCTTCAAGAGCTTCAGCACCACCCCCTTCTCAACCTCAAACTGACCTAGCATATTTGTGTTTCCCACACTGCTCTTGCTGTCCTCCAAGTCCTTCTCGGTGAATGTAAATCCAAAGTATTCTTTTCACACCTCACTTACATCCTCCATTCACCACAACATGAATCACCTGGGTAGATTTGTTTCCCAACACAAGGTTGTTGTGGTCCCTCCTCGAGTCAGAATGTCCACATACTGTTGAAGGAAACCTTCTTGGATACATTCCAACAAATTGTGCCCTGTCTAATCCTCTTGCACTGAGTAAGTTCCAGTCAATGGGACCATAGGGATTTTTTTTAATTAATTTCCAGAATTTTAAATTTTCATTGAATTCAAGAACTTGCTTCCTCTGCTTCAGAACTGGCCAGGAGGTTGGCTGAGTTTTTCTTTCTTCAGTGGCACTTGTGACCTTTGGGCAATTCGTAAGCTCTACATTTCACAGGTGTTGTGTTCCTTTGTTGAGCTCTCTTTAACTGCCCTTGTTAACTCGTCAACCAGATAACTCAATAGCTTATTGCCATGTAGACCTTGAGTCACAAAAGCTACCATTTCACTTTTATTGTTGCCAACTTGTCAGCAGTAATTTATTGAGTTGATACCACCAGCCGGGTAGAATAGAAACAGAATAATAAGTAGCCCACTCAACCACCAGCGTCCCCATGTAATGTAGAACTGTTGAGTCCTCATAAGGGTTGGAAATATATTTGTAGCAAATCACCAATTGCCATCTAAAATGGGTTAATCTTGGGTTTTGTTTCAAATTTGTAATATCGTTAGTGCATGTGTTCCAGATATTCTTTTTAATTTAATCATTATTAAATAAAACAGACTAAATATAAACCATTATCTAATTACAGATCAAAGCCAATGCGTGGCACAGGTTTGGCTCTTTGCTGTAAAATTATGCCTAACTGCCACTAAATAATTTCTTGTTTGCTCCAAATTTACTTCCACCATAATTTAGTAGATTATTAATATGCCTTGTAAACCCTTGAAAGGGTTTTCTGAGAATCTGGAATTGATGGCTCAGTGAAACAGATATACTTCATGAAGTAGTTTGTATTCAGATTTTCCATTAAATGCATGTTATTCTTACAGACAAAAGAAATGCTCCAGCGATATGATGATGCCAGAAAACATTTGGAAGACACTCAGAAAGATGCGGAAGAGCTGGAGCAAAGAGCACATGACACTGCAGTTAAATTAGTTAAAGCTGATAAGCAACTCAGGTACTGAATAGAGTTCCAAATTACAACAGACATGACTTTAATAATTTAAACAGATTACGGTAAACCCTTGTTTTAATGGACCTCTTTATAAGAGATTTTGGTTATAATGGACGAACCAGCTCCTGCTTCTTTCTGTTGGCAATGGCTTTGTCCACTCGGCCACCACCGTCTTCCGCCTCCTTTTCCCATGGCTTTGGCCACTCCACTGCTCTCACCTCCACTGCCGCCACCTCCTTCCGTCATTCTTTCCACTTGCGTAGATTCTATGAATGAAAATCAAGAGCTTTATTTGTGTCTTTACCAATATTATGTTTGGCTGAATGTTTGTTTTAGCCTTAAATGTATTAGGGGTGAATTTAAATAGTGTTCAGGATATTCGGAGATGCTGAGAAAAAGAACTGTTTATAACTTTTGGAATATCAGATGGTTGTGAAATTATGTGGGTTTTTTAAAATTCTACATTGATAGATAGATACCTATACACGTAGATACATCCGATACTCCATGCCAAAATGATGAAGTATTTTTCTCACCTATTGAATTTATTATAGTCTATGTGATCAGGATTACAACATTTAGATTGATCTTAATTTCTTGATTTCTTTTGACTAACCCACCTGCATACTGCTAAGATTCTTTAGCAGAACTGATATTATCATATATGTTGTTCAAGGTAGTTATATGGTGAACTTGCCTTTATCTTTTGGCAGCTGGACAACATTCCTTTAACACCTCATATCTGTCCCTAAATGTTCACTCATTATTTATCCATATTTTCATTTTTCTCTAACGATCTTCCATCCATTACCGTCATTATCTTAACCCTTCACATTCCACTTCTGCCTCCTCCTTAAGATTCACCTACAGTGTTGTACGTTATTGAGATAATGGAGTTGGAAATAATGCATAGAAGATCGCTAAATTACAAATGAAACTAATGACACAGTTTGAGAGATAATGATGGGCCACTATTTGTGGCTGCCTGTCCTTGTAAAAGGAACTTAATTTTTCAATCTTGACCTTATTTTTCTTCCCTTCAGTATGGAGGTATACTGGAGCATTTTGGGATCAATAAGTAAGTAAGTAAGTTTATTGGCCAAGTATTCACATACAAGGAATTTGCCTTGGTGCTCCGCCCACAAGTAGCAACATGACATACAGTGACAGTTACAAATGACTCGGAAAACACTAAACATTAATAATAATAAGACATTCATGTTAAAACACCATTGATCAAGCATGTGAACCAACAAAATACCAGATCAAAGGGAGGCTACAGATTTTTGGCTGTTGAGTAGAGCAACTACTCGTGGATAAAAACTGTTTTTATGTCTGGCTGTGGCAGCTTTGACAGTCCGGAGTCGCCTTCCAGCGGGAAGTGATTCAAAGAGTTTGTGGCCAGTGTGAGAGGGGTCAGAGATGATCTTGCCCGCTCGCTTCCTGGCCCTTGCAGTGTACAGTTCATCAATGGAGAGAAGGTTGCAGACAATAATCTTCTCTGCTGATCGGACGATTCGCTGCAGCCTCCAGGTGTCGTGCTTGGTGGCTGAGCCAAACCAGACCATGATGGAGAAGGTGAGAACAGACTCTACGATGGCCATGTGGAATTGGACCATCATTGCCTGTGGCAGATTTGTGCTTTCTCAGCGGCCGTAGGAAGTACGTCCTCTGTTGGGCCTTTTTGACTGTGGAGTCGATGGTAGCCCCCCACTTAAGGTCCTTGGAGATGATGGTTCCCAGGAACTTAAAAGATGTGACTGTGGAGTTGTTGACGGTGAGTGGGGTGAGGGGAGGGGGAGCTCTCCTAAAGTCGACAATCAATTCCACTGTCTTAAGAGCATTGAGCTCTAGGTTGTTGCTACGGCACCAGGACACCAGCTGTGACACTTCCTGTCTGTAGGCAGATTCCTCCCCATCCTGGGTTGTGTCATCCACAAACTTGAGAAGCTTGACAGAGGTGTCTGTGGAGGTGCAGTCGTTGGTGTAGAGAGAGTAGAGGAGAGGAGACAGTAGGCAGCCTTGCGGTGCTCCAATGCTGAGCGTATGCAGGTCTGAGATGTGCTTTTCCAGCATCTCATGCTGCTTCCTGTCTGTCAGGAAGTTGGTGATCCACTGACAGAGGGGTTCAGGCACAGTCAACTCGGAAAGTTTGGAGTGTAGTAGCTCTAGCACAATGGTGTTGAATGCAGAGCTAAAATCAACAAACAGGATCCTCGCATAGGTCCCCTGGCTGTCTAGGTGCTGTAGGATGAAGTGCAGACCCAGGTTGACTGCATCATCCACAGTGGCCCGTTATGCAAACTGCAGAGGGTCCAGCAGGGAGTTTGTGATATTTTTCAGCTTGGCCAGCACAAGCCTTTCGAGTGTCTTCATGGCTACAGAGGTCAGTGCGACCGGCCTGTAGTCATTAAGACAAGTAATCCTTGCCTTTTTGGGTATAGGGACAATAGTGGGGACTTTGAAGCAGGCAGGGACAGTACATGTTTGCAGGGACTGGTTAAAAATGTCTGTTATAGACTGGTGCCAGCTGTTTGGCACAGAGCTTAAGAGTAGAGGGGAAACATTGTCAGGTCCTGGAGATTTCCGGCTCCTTTGTCCTCTGAAAAGCCTCACCACCTCCTCTGTTTTTATTGTTTAAATTGGATAAGTTATGTTGAGGGTGTGGGTGATAGGGTGTGAAGTGGTAATTAGAGGGGGGTGGATGCAGAAGGGCCTAGTCTTTGCAGACTGAGGTCAGGCTGTGAGTGGGTGTGAAGTGTTGGTTGGGGTGGGAAATGGTCCAGTCTTTTCATACTGGAGTCTTGCCTTAAGTAAGTGTGAAGTGGCGAATGGGAAGGAGAGGGTGCAGGGTCCATTCTTTGTAGACTGGGATCTGGCTGTGTTGGTTGGGAGGGGGGGAGGTGGTACCAGGGTTACGCTTCTGATTTTCCAACCTGCAGTAAAACGCATTCAGGTCGATGGTCAGCTGACGATTGTCCAAAGAGAGGGGCACTTTCCTCTTGTAGCTGGTAATTTCTTGCAAGCCCTTCCAAACTGAAGAAGAGTCACTAGCTGAGAACTTGCTCCTCAACTTCTCAGAGTATCTTTCCTTGGTGGCTCTGATTCCTCTTCTCAGCTTGTACATGGCCCGCCTGTAGAGGTCTGCATCCCCGCTCCTGTAGGCCTCCTCTTTAGACTGTCGGAGCTGCCTGAGTTCTGCAGTGAACCAGGGCTTGTTGTTGTTGAACCATGTCCGGGTCTTAGTTGGAATGCAACTGTCTTCACAAAAGCTGACATATGATGATACAGTGTCTGTATACTCATCGAGGCTTGTGGTTGCTTCCTCGAACACATTCCAATACGTGCAGTCAAAGCAGGGTTGTAAGTTCTCAAGGCCCTCGCTTGTCCACCTTTTCGTTGTTCTGACCACAGGCTTAGCAGCTTTTAGTTTCTGCCTGTAGGTCGGAATAAGGTGAACTATGCAATGATCAGAGCGACCCAGACCCGCCCGGGGAACAGAGCGATATGCGTTCTTGATTGCCGTATAACAGTGATCGAGTGTTCTCTCCCCTCTGGTGGGGCAGCTAACATGAAATCTGTATTTTGGAAGGTCACAGCTGAGGTTAGAGTCCCCCAGAACAATGCCCATGGAGTCCGGGAAGTCACTCCCTACCCTCATTACCTGGTCAGCGAGTTGCATTTGCGCCTCACGTACGCAGGCTTTGGGGGGGGGGGGATGTAAACTCCAGCGAGAATAAATGAGTTCAATTCCCTCGGAGAGTAGAAGGGTTGAGTAAGTGTTGTAAGAGTTGGTGTTGGATCACTTGAAGAGCATTTAGGTGGATAAATACCCATGGCCTGATGGGATCCATCCCAGATATCTGAGGGAAGCAAGAGAGAAGATTGTTGGTGCTCTGATGACCATCTTTGCATCCTCTCCAACCACATGCTTGGTCCCGGAAGACTGGAGAATTGTAGTTATTGTTCCTTTTGTTTAAAAAGGGAAGTAGTGACAATCCTGGAAATTATAGGCTAGTGGACATCTTATTGAGGAAACTATTTGGGAGAATTCTTGGGGATAGGATTCACTCGCATTTGAAAGAGAATGACCTAATTACAGTCAACATGGCTTTCTGCAGGTAAATCATGTTTTACAAACTTGATTGAGTTCTTTGAGGAGGTGACAAAGATGATTGATGAGAGTAAGGCAATGGATGTTTTCTACATGGATTTCGGAAGGCATTTCACAAGGCATCTCGGGGTAGGCTGATACAGAAGATTAAGATGCATGGGATCAATGGTGACTTGGTAGCTTGGATTCAGAACTGGTTTACCCATAGAAGACAGAATGCAGTGGTGCTATTTTGGCTGAAGATCTGTGCCCAGTGGTGATCCACAGAGCTCTAGGCTATAACCTCTGTAGTTTAAAATATATATAAATCACAGAAAAAAATGTAGATGGGTTGGTTTAAGTTTGCAAGCAACACAAATACTGGTTAGGTTCAGCTACAGTATTTCTACTTTTAGTTCTTAAGAGATCTATGTTTTATTCGATTTAGTTATTTCATTTTTCCATTTTACCTGAATCATCACACCTTTGTCAAATATCTGCTTCATCCACCTTATTGTAAATCTTCCTTTTCTTCTTTTCTCCCCTCCTCGTTCCCCTCGCCTCTTACTTTGCGTTGCACCTTAAACGTTATTGTAGATTGATGTTGCATGTTAACCAATCACACACCAGCCAGCATCTCTAACTCCACCCCACTGTAATACTGATACTAATACTATTGCTCTGCACCAACAGTTGGTGCAGCCACGAGGTGCTGATAACTAACCATCCTTCATGCTGTTAAGTTTTAGTGCTGATTAAAGATGTGTTAGAATCGTATACTGGAAGTCATTTACAGTTATGAAGCAAAACAAAATTGTACTGAGCACAGAAAGGTGTATTTACTCAGCAATACATTTCACCAATTATTATTTTGCTCGGGGACTTTTTGCTTCATGATTCTACAGCACATGAGGCCCTCCTACGAGGTCCAAGTATTTTACCTGGAATACCTCCTGCAATAGGCACCCAGTCCAAGACTCCATGACTCTAACAATAAAATGCATCTTACCCTTTTGAAGACTTTGGTCTGTGTGAATGACCTACCCAGTCCACGGATGCATGGACCAAAGTCTTGTACGTGGCATCTAATCCACTGTTCAATACCCCTGTGCATGTCCAGCAGCTTCATGAGGGAGGGACTTGGTAAGGAACCTTGAAAGAAAATCACAATCTTTGTGAAGCTCTCAGGAAGTCTCTGATTTTCTAATGAAAATTGTAATGCTCATAAACATTGCATTACACTATGCAATTTAGAGCCTGTTGTTCAATCTGTTTAACTGACTTGAAACAGACACTTTCTGACTGCCTGAGTATTGCAAGAACATTCTATTTTTATTCCAGATTTCCAACATATGCAGTGTTTTCCTTTTGTAATATTTCCTAGCATTATTGCTGTCCTGGTGAATATCTCATGAGACTCCAGCAAGCGATGTAATCCTTTTCGTCAAACCATTTTAAGATTAACTATGTTATAAAAAATTAAAGTCTTTCATAGCTATCCTTATCCTGGTGATAATAGAAGTTGTCACTATCAAGCTGGTATTTGATTTCTTCATTAGGATTTCCATTAGCACAAACAGCTGTGAAGATAATGCAAGTATCAAGAGTGTTTTATTGTCCATCTGCCAAAACGGAACAATGAAATTCTTACTTGCAAATGGAAAGAGCTAAAACATTTATAGTAATGCAACAAGTTTTTTTTTAAATTTATAGACTAATGAAGAATGATTTGAAAGACCTTGAACAACACAAGGCGGAACAAGAGAGTATGCTGAGAAAAGTTAACAAAGAAGTATCTACAGGAAATTTAGAATTACAGACACTTGTACAGAAAATGGAAAACTTGACTGAAAGGTATGCGGTTAGAACTGTTAAATGATACATTTTTTTGCCACTTCGGTTTTCATTTTGGATTCTGCTGGAAGTTATTGCTTTAGTATGTCTCTTAGTCACTTTCAGTACCTTGGAATCTTTAATGTCTGCATCTGACTCCTCTACAGCAGATGCGGTATGTGATGCCTACCTCCAACAGGCAGCACGTGTAACTGATACTATTCACTCTGTGAGTTATGGTTACCATAATTGAGTGATTTTGCGTATTTCCCAACGTGGACAAAATCAATTTGTGGATGTCTGCATAAATGCAACTTGGAGAAGACACTTACAGGGCCCAATGATCTATTGGGTATAAAACTAAAACCTGCATCTGAAGATTTGATAATATTTTTCATACACAGCTTGATCATTGCCATAAATGTAACAATCTCAAAGGTGCTATTGATACTTTTTGAGGACTAGAACATTTAAAAAACTGCACCTAAATCTCTTACATTTCTAAACATTATTTTCCAACTGAGCAATTAATCCTAGCCAGGATAAAGTACTGAGCTGAGCTGGCACAGCCTCAGACCCAATCTAAACCAGCCATGATCACGTTGAATGGCGGTGCTGGCTCGAAGGGCCGAATGGCCTACCCCTGCACCTATTATCTATTGTTTATTGTTTCAGTTTATATATCCAATCCAAACTTGACAGGTACGATCTGGTCACACGAGGCTGTCAAAGGTTATGGGGAGAAGGATGGAGAATAGGGTGGAAAGGGAAAGATTGATTGAAGGGCAGAGCAGATTCGATGGGCCGACTCACCTTATTCTGCTCCACATTCAGGCTCCACGGTGCAACAGCTCCTCCAGTGCTGCCACTCATTAAAACCACAAACTCCCATTTGCCTGTATTTACTTTTATCAAGAGTGCATGCAGTTTAATCTTCCACCAGAGGCACCCTTCCACTCAAAGTATGTGACATGTTGAAGGGTACATTTTCTTCAAAATAAGTCATGATTTTCATGGTAGAAGGGTTCACAAGCATTATGTGAAATGTGGTTAAATGATTGTTGCCCTTTTGAAGAGTATTAATATGTGGCAAGGCAGATGGAGAAATATGTAGAGTTTAGGAGTGCGAATAAAGACCAATGACGAATGAGAAGAGTATGATCTATTGTGAACTACAGGCAATGGTTACGACAAAAAAAAATGTATATGCATATCTTGAGTACATCTTGAATTCTCAGTAAACTTGCTGAGATACTTTGATCATTTGAAACAATACATTTTTTTTTTACCATTCTTCATGGTGGTGGGATTATTTTTGAAAGGTTTCCTATCAACATGAAAAGGGAATACTCGTCTCCCTTTCCCTGTCCACTGTTTGGTAATTGAGTCATACCACATGGAAAAGGGTCTTTCAGCTCAACCTGTCCATACTGACCAAGATACCCCATTTAAGTTAGTCCCGTTTGACCCATATTCCTCCAAATCCTTTCCATGTACTTGTCCATTTGTCTTTTAATTGTTGTTTTCATATCCGCCTCAACTACTTCCATCCCATGTTTCTCATCAGCTTATATAGCCGTGATCCTATACATGAAAGATTTTCCCCCTCAGTTTCCAATTAAAATGTTCTCCTCTTAACATAAACCTATGCCTTCTGGTTCCTGATTTCCTAATCACACTTTGTACATTCCCAACCAAATCGTTGATATAAACGGCAAAAAGCCATGGGCCCATCATCGATCCATGGGGCACATTACTCATCATAGGTCTCCAGTCCAAAAAAACAACCTTCTGCCACTGTCCTCTGCTTCCTATCATGAAGCCAATTCTGTATCCAGGTTAAGATACAAAATGCGGGTCTGAGAGCATCACTGGGGGAATGGGTGGGCGGACGTGGTCCCGAGTGATCCTGCGGGCTGCCAGCGAGGCACGGAGCGATCTGAGGACGGTGAGAAGCAGTGGGGGAACCAGCCAATCATGGCTTCTGCCAGCGTGACAGAGCCAGGCCGGGTGAGAGAGGGGGGAGTGGAGTGAGAGGGAAGAGTGAGAGGGAGAAGTGCCGAGCCGGGCAGCAACAACCGTTATCGTCGCGCAGGGCACGCGATGAGAAGGTGCCCCTGGTGGCCATTATGCCCTCTGGATCTTTGGTCCGCAGCACAGCGAGAGGCAGAAACATTACTGGGGGGGAAGGGTGGTGGAAAGTGCGCCTGCGCGTTGAGAGCATCTGCTTTAATCGAGCGCGGGGGAGGGGGGCGGTGCTGCGAGCAAGGGCATTGTGACGTCGGCAGCTACAAAGAACGGTTTGATTTTTAAACAGTCCGTTTTGTGCACAACTTCAAGGAAAATCTGGGGAAATAATTGATCACATTTAGGGAGGAGTCGATTTCCGAAACCGTCACCAAAATATGTAAAAATCTCAGCCTATTTGTGTCTGGTTTTCGACAAAATACGTTTCAAAGGCAAAATGACGCACACACACGCGCACACACACACACTATTAAAAGTATATAGATATGATATATACAAACCACTTAGATCAGCTACAAAAATGGCAGTTAATGTTTAATCCAAGCAAGTGTGAGGCATTGCACTTCGGAAGGTTGAATGTAAAGAAAAGATAAACACCAATCACAGGATTGGCGTGGAGGATTTGGAGAGGATGCAGATGAGGTAATCAAATTTATAAGTAGTTGTGTTCAAATATCTTAATTCTTGGCTAAACCCAGAGCCCTCTGCAATTGTGAAAACTTGTGAGGAGACTTATTTTATTTCGATTAATGAACAGAACACTGCAATGTTGGCATTGTCTGTTGGCCATAACTTTGTCCGCAGTTTCATAAAAAGCAGCAGTTTTGATTAGGCTTGTGAGATAGACCTCTAGTCAAAGACAATTCACTATCAAAATATTCATCTCGTTAGCCAAGAGATTTTAGAGTTTGAAGTAAAGACCATGGAAGGATTAATAGGGAAATGCAAATGCAGTGTTCCTGGTTACTGAGGTGGAAACCATTTTGGAGAAAGCAGGCAGTAATTAAACGTGTCTAAGTTATTGCAAATGTACATCAAGAGTTTATGTTCAAGGCTTTAAACATTTTGATTAATTTTAAAAATTGAATTTGTAGTCCAGTAACAATTTAATAGTTTTTAAGTATGCTTGTCTTTGGATTAATAATAATTGATCATTTGTTGTTATGAATTGCACATTATATTTTGCAAATAGTAGGTCACATGCCATAGAGTTTACTAATTGGGCTTTTTTCCTATTCAGCCTAGAAAAACTGCAAGCTGAAATTATTTTTGCCGAAACCAAAGAGAAACAGCACTTGGACATGTTGAAAGAAGCAGCCATGTTGTTAGAGGAGAAAAGGAGTGAATTGGAAAGCCTGAATAGCAAGGTACTTACAGAAAGTGTGACTAAATCCAATTAAATAACATTATTAACAGCATGACCCATCCTTGGGTTATCTAAAGATATTAGACATTTTTGTGGAAATAATGATATTAATTGTTGTAATTGCAATAAATGAGATGCCACAAGTTGAAATATTCTGAAATAATTAAATGAAATCACAATTCTTCATTATTTCCAGCGATAGATTAGTATTGTTAAAGATTTGAACGATGATGTGCCGGTGAGTCCCACAGCCCAGTTGTTGTTAGTGAGATGGGAAGATTGTACAGCCAGAGAAATGGCTCGCAATAATTATTTTTGAAATAATCATACATGGTGGGTATATGCAAAACAGACTTAATTATATGCCATCCAGCTGTATTAGATCGATGGCCAAAGGTAATTTATTCTAGGATTTGTAACAATTATGTATCTCTTTGTTTCTTCACCATTAGGTTAAAGTGCTCCAGGAAGAGTTTGTGATGTTGGACAGATGTTCGGGCGAAAAGAAAGAAGAGCTTAACTTCCTGCAGAATGATATTGACAAGAAGAAAGCAAGCCTTTCAGAGGTTCTTTTGGATGGTGAGGCAGAAGTGGTCAATAAACAGCGACAAATTCGGGTCAGTAAATGCATTTGTTTTGCAAAGGAGATTTTTGTGGAACTTTTACTATATATATTTACTGTATATATTTTTATTGCTGAAGAAGTGTGTTTTTCTTCAAGTTAAAGTTATTTAGGAAAATTCTGTTTCACCCCACTTAATCTGATGTTATGCCTATATAGGAAGTACAGGATTGTTGCTTAAAATGTACTTGAATTTTGGGTAACCCAACTTGCTTGGCCTCGTGCTTTTGGATGGATTTGTTCATCTCTACTTTGGACTGCCCCAGTAGAGAATATTAGCTGTCTGTCCTTTGAAAGTCCTGTATCTGCTTTGTGCATTGAACCTGCCTATAGAACATTTAGAGTCATGGAGTCATACAGCATGGAAACAGGCCCTTCAGCCCAATTTGCCTGCATTTGGTCTAAATCTTTCCTATCCATGTACATGTCCAAATGTATTTTAAAAGTTGTTAAAGCACCTGCCTCAACTACTTCCTCCAGCAGCTCATTCCATATATCCACTACCCTCTGTATGAAAAAAATGCTCCAGCTTCCTATTAAATCATTCCCTCTTACCTTTGTCCTTTGGTTCTTGATGTCCTTACTCTCAGTAAAAGACTGTGCATTCACCCTATCATGATTTTGTGCACCTCTATAAGATCACCCATCAGCCTCTTGCGATCCAAGCAATATAGTCCTAACCTGCCAACCTCTCCCTATAGCCCAGACCTTCAAGATATGGCAACATCCTTGTAAATCTTCTCTGCATTCTTTCTAGCTTAACGACATCCTTCTGTGGGGACCATAAATTAACACAATTATCCAAAGGTGGCCTCACCAATGTCTTGTACAACTGGAACATACCATCCTAACTTCCATATCCTGACTGATGAAAGCCAATGTACCTAAAGCCTTTTTGACCCTATCTACCTGCGGCACCATTTTCAGGGAACTATGTATCTGCACCCCAAGATCCCTCAGCTCCACAACACTCTCCAGGGCCCTGCCAGATCAAAGTGCTTGATAAATTACCCAATAAATGTGAAATGCTACATTCCACTGAAGTTAGTAGCAATGTTACAAAATTTTGCGATTAAAAAAATCAAGTCAGCAATTTATCCTCTCAGATAAAGCACAAAAATAAGTTTAATTTGATACCTAATTCACTTTCATATCTTCAGTATTAGAAAGGTTATGGTCATTTTCATACTGGGAAATCTTGTTCCCTATTGCTTTCCCATTGATTTAACACAAAAGCTGTGATCGAGGACAGTCAAAAGCCCATAACTTTCTTAAAAATTAAGATAACTGAAAGAGATTTTCAGTTATTATAGATTGAAACATTCTGAAACAAATAAGAAACAATCCTACTTGGATGACCTGAAATTAAAGCATATAATTAGTTAACCTAATTGTAGCTAATTACAAAATTCAATTACTAGATCTAAACATCTATCCATTTCTTAAGAAAAGGTTAACATTTTTAAATAGCCTAAGTGTCCAATAACATTCACACACACATTCACAATATAACATGATTTTAAAATCTCATTGTCATGAATTTATAGGCCAAATGGAAGGAATTGAATGTTTAATTCCCGTAAATTAATGGCCATTTAAATCATCTTGCGAGTGGGTTTTTGTGGAACGTGTTCGATTGGAACGTTGCGGTTTACGGTGAATTTGAACCCCATATCGGCAGGAAAAACACTGCCGGTTTGTATGGGGCATAATCACATTTTCGCCAATGAGATTTGGATTAAAGTCATCCTAAGAAGCAAGTTTATATGTAAAATACACGACTTACCTTATGTTTTGTCCCCTACGTGAGATCCGTCCCATTGTCGACGTTGACGGCGTTAAAAGTCGTTTTCTTATTTTACTCCAGCGATTAAATTGTCCCCCTATTTTTTTTTTTAAACTTCCGAGAACAATTCTGAGTAGTCGGAACAATTTTTCAGCATCAGCTAGCAGCCCGAGAAAATATATCTCGGACAGGCAGGAGAAAACGGCATTTTAATCCCGCCCCCCCACCCCTCCAAAGGCACCAAAGTCGAGCACACGGCCAGTGGCAGAACTGCAGCGCTGCTGAAGGTAGGTATTGTAACATACTTAAAGTTAGTGGAACTACACCAAGGACAAATCACCTTTAAGGCGAAATCTCCGCTGCGCACAACAGGGTTCCGTTCCATTTAAATAAAAATATTAAATAAGTCCGTCCCGCTGGTCTCTCAAGCCCCGTATGTACAGACTGTTTGTAATCTGGTGTGGACCTTGACCGCAACTTGTCCATAAAATCTCCATGGTGGGTTCGAGAAAATCACTTCAAGTAATAGGACGAATACTGCTGGATTTACTTTATATCCCCTCCATTATTTATGCTAATTAGAAGTGCAATCCCGAAAAATTCTTCCCTGGCAGCAATACAGTCTTACATTGAAATCTTGTTGAAATTTTGTTCCATTAATTTAAATGGGACTGAATTTTTGAAGCACCACACCATGCACTGGTACTGCCATCCTTGAAGGACGTGCATTTTAAGGTGAATGTCTTCACTATTTAAACCTGAAATGTGGGTGTTGTAGAAACAAGCAACTGGTGGTGGTTTACAAAAAAAGACACAAAATGTTGGAGCAGCTCAGCAGGCCAGGCAGCATCTTGGGATAACATGAATAGGTGATGTTTTGGGTCAGGATCTTTCTTCAGATTGATTGTAAGGAGAGAAAGAAAGCTGGAAGAGAGGAGGGGCAGAACACAGCCTGGCAGGTAATAGGTTGATACATGTGAGAGGGTTTTTTCAATCGGCAGATGCTTGGACAAAGGCCAGAGATGAAAAGACAGAAGCTATTACAAAAGGATTGAAGAGTTATGAATTGTGAAGCTAGAGGATGGAATGTAGGTGCAAGGAGTGGGGGGAGAAATAGGTGTGAGTCCAGATAGGGCACATGGGTGTGGAGGAGGGGGGGGGTGTGGTGAGAGAATGGGTTATGATGGGGAATAAGGGACGAGGAAGGGTTATGTAATTACCTAAAATTGGAGAATTCAGTGTTCATACCTTTCCTATCCAATTGGAATATGAGGTGCTGTTCCTCCATCTTGCGTGTGGTCTCACTCTAGCAGTGGAGGAGCCCAGGACAGAAAGGACAGTATGGGAATGGGAACAGGTGTTCAAATGGTAAGCAAGCAGAAGATCCTGCAGGCTGGTATGTGAAAGGTGAGGACCAAGGGAACTATATCCCGGTTCCATCTGGAGGGAGGGGGAGCAAGAGCAGAACTACGGGACATGGAGTAGACGAGGCCGAGGGATCCATCTCTGGCAGCCGGAGGAAACCACATTTACTAAAGAAAGACAACATCTCAGATGTCCAAGAATGGAAAGCCATAATTTGGGAGAAATTGAGAGTAGAGGATAGCATCTTTATAATATGTAGATTGCAACAAGGTGTAGTCCAGATAACTGTGGAAGTAGGTAGGTTTGTAGTAGATGTTAGTCGACATTCTGTTTCCTGCGATGGAGACAGTGAGATCAAGAAAAGGGAGGAGGCAGCCCTGATGCGGAAGTCGATATAGCAGAGAAGGTGTTGGGGGATGATGTCACTGTACATTTGGAACAAGGACTGTTCCATGTAATGTAATGTTTGTTCTTTGAAGAGATGCTGATTTATCTGAAAGTTTACAACACATATTTGTTTTGATGAGCATGTTGGATAAAATATTTTGAATGGTTTCAATGACGAGCAAAAAAAAATCATGCTCTACAGGAACTGAAGGCATTGCTTGAAGAGATGAGTGCAAAGAAAGGAGAACTGAATGCTCAAATTACCGAGAAGAGTTCACACCTCTCCTTAGCAAAGCAAGAAGTGAAAAATGGGGAAGACAAGCTTCGGAGCATCCAAGCCCAGATAAATAAGCAAAGGACAGGTATATTTCCCAAGATGTCATAGTACATGAACTGATTTAAAAACTAGTACCTGAGACATTATAAATTTTACATTTTCTGACTTCAATTAGGTAACACAGAAAGGTTCACAGAATGGTATGTTTATTATTTTAATTGCTTAGAAATTTAGGATGCTGTCTTCCATGCTTGTTAGGGATTGTGCAACTGTGAAGGCAAAAACAGTAAAAGATGTACAGTGCCCTCCATAATGATTGGAACAAGGACCCATCATTTATTTGCGTATGTGCTCAACAATTTAAGATTTGTAATAGAAAAAATCACACGTTGTTAAACTGCACATTGTCAGATTTTAATAAAGGCCTTTTTTAATACATTTTGGTTTCACCATGTAGAAATTACAGCTGTGTTTGTACATAGTCCTCCCCATTTCTGGGCACTATAATGTTTTGGACACAGCAATGTCATGTAAATGAAAGTAGTCATGTTTAGTATTTTGTTGCATATCTTTGCATGCAATGACTGCTTGAAGTCTGCGATTCATGGACATCACCAGTTGCTGGGTGTCTTCTCTGGTGATGCTCTGCCACGCCTGTATTACAGCCATCTTTAGCTTATGCTTGTTTTGGGGGCTAATCCCTTTCAGATTTCTCTTCAGCATATAAAAGGCATGCTCAATTGGGTTCAGATTGGGTGATTGACTGGCACTCAAAAATTGACAATTTTATATCTTTGAAAGACTTCTTTGTTGCTTTAGCAGTATGTTTGGGATCATTGTCTTGCTGTAGAAAGAACCGCCGGCCAATGAGTTTTGTGGCATTTGTTTGATCTTGAGCAGATAGGATGTGTCTAGACACTTCAGAATTCATTATGCTACTACCATGAGCAGTTGGATCATCAATGAAGATAAGTGAGCCAGTGTCTTCACAGCCATACATGCCCAGGCCATAACGCCCCCACCACCGTTTTTCACAGATGACGTGGTATGCTTTCGATCTTGGGCAGTTCCTTCTCTCCTCCATACTTTGATCTTGCCATCACTCTGATACAAGTTAATCTTCATCTCATCTGTCCACAAGACCTTTTTCCAGAACTGTGGTTGCTCCTTTTAGTATTTCTTGGCAAATTGTAACCTGGCCATCCTATTTTTGCGGCTGACCAGTGTTTTGCATCTTGCAGTGTGGCGTGAAGAATGTTTCTGATCTGTGGGACAGGTGTTTGGGGATTTTTCTTTATTATAGAGAGAATTCTTCTGTCATCAGCTGTGGAGGTCTTCCTTGGCCTGCCAGCCCTAGTGCGATTAGTAAGTTCCCTTTGCGATTAATAAGCTCACTTTCTTCTTAATGATGTTCCAACCGATTCATTTTGGTAAGCCTAAGGTTTGGTTGATGTCTCTAACAGTTTTATTCTTCTTTCTCAGTCTCATAATGGCTACTTTGATTGTCATTGGCACAACTTTGGTCCTTATGTTGCTAAACAGCAATAAACGTTTCTAAAGGTGATGGAAAGACTAGAAGAAAGACTAGGTGCTGAGAGCTCTCTTACACCTGCATTAAGGAGGCAATTAAACACACCTGAGCAATTACAAATGCCTGTGAAGCCATGTGTCCCAAACATTATGGTGCCCTGAAATTGGGGGTCTATGTATAAACACAGCTGTAATTTCTATGTGGTGAAACCAAAATGTATAAAAATACCCTTTAATAAAATCTGACAATGTGCACTTTAAGCACAAGTGATTTTTTTCTATTACAAATCTCTAATTGTAGAGTACAGAGGCAAATAAATAAATGATGAGTATTTGTCCCAAATATTGTGGAGGCACTGTATGAGATGCTGTTCCTCCAATTTGCGTTTAGCCTCACTCTGACAATGGAGGGCAGAAAGGATTGAAGATTTCCGCTTTCCGAGCCTCCACTCCCTCATCTTTACTATGGACGTTCAGTCACTCTACACCTCCATCCCCCACCAGGAAGGCCTTAAAGCCCTCAGTTTCTTCCTCGACTGCAGAACCATACAATTTTCCTTTACTAACACTACTCCGCCTAGCGGAGCTGGTCCTCACCCTCAACAACCTCTCCTTTGACTTCTCCCATTTCCTCCAAGTCCAAGGCATAGCTATGGGCACCCACATGGGCCCCAGCTATGCCTGCCTCTTTGTGGGGTATGTTGAACAATCCATGTTCCAGGCGTACACTGGCCCTCTCCGAGAACTCTATCTCCATTATATTGATGACTGCATCGGTGCTACCTCCTGCACCCATGCAGAACTCATGGACTTCATCAACTTCACCACCAATTTTCATCCTACACTCAAATTTACTTGGACCATCTCTGACATCTCCCTCCTTTCTCTTGCTCATAGTCTACTTCACAAGAAATATAATCTATTGACCTACGTCTATTACAAACCCACTGCCTCCCACAACTATCTCGACTGTCTCAACTACAGTTCTTCCCACCCTGCTTCCTACAAAGACTCTATCCCCTACTTCCAATTCCTCCATCTACGCCGCATCTGCACCCAAGATGAGGTGTTCCATACTAGAACATCCGAGATGTCCTCATTCTTTAGGGAATGGGGGTTCCCCTCTCCCATCATAAATGAGGCCCTCACTCATGTCTCCTCGTTACCCCGCACCTCTACCCTTGCTCCCCTTCCCCCCCCCCAGTCCTTACCTTCCACCCCATCAGCCATCGCATACAACACACAATCCTCCAAAATTTCTGTACCCTCCAACGGGTTCCCACCACTAGCCACATTTTCCCATCTCCACCCCTTTCCACCTTCCGCAGAGACCGTTCCCTCCGCAACTCCCTGCTTAACTCATCCCTCCCATCAGAACCACTCCCTCCCCAAGTACCTTCCCCTGCAACTGCAGAAGATGCAACACCGGTTGCAATACCTCCTCTCTCGACTCTGTCCAGGGACCCCGACAGTCCTTTCAGGTTAGGCAGAGGTTCACTTGCTGCTCCTCCAACCTCATCTACTGTATCCGTTGTTCAAGATGTGGATTCTTATACATCAGTGAGACCAAACGCAGACTGGGCGATCGTTTCGCGGAACACCTTCTCTCAGCCCGTGTGAACAAACCTGATCTCCCAGTTGCTGGACACTTTAATTATCCTTCCCATTCCTAAACAGACCTTTCTGTCCTCGGCCTACTCCCCTGTCAGAGTGAGGCTAAACGCAAATTGGTGGAACAGCATTTCATATATCGCTTGAGCAGCTTACAGTCCAGTGGGATGAATATTGATTTCTCTCACTTCGGGTAGCCCCTGACATTCCCTCTCTCTCTCTATCCCTCCCCCATTAAAGTTGCACTAACTTCTCATGTTCACCCTACAAAAAGCTTACAATGGCTTGTTTCCTTTATCATCGTTACTATTTTGCATATCTTTCGTTCATTGTTCTTTGTCTCTCCATATCACCGTCTATACCTCTCGTTTTCCTTATCTCTATCCCTAGTCTGAAGAAGGGTCTCGACCCGAAACGTCACCCATTCCTTCTCTCCAGAGATGCTGCCTGTCCTGCTGAGTTACTCCAGCTTTTTGTGTCTATCTTCAGTTTAAACCAGCATCTGCAGGTTCTTCTTACACAGTAAAATATGTGATTTTCAAGTCTTCACTGTGAATAGCACAAGCGTGCGTGAGATGCAATAGCTCAAAATCTAAAGTCAATTTGAAATTAATGTGAAGGCATGTTTCTTCGTGTATTTATATTTCCCTTGCTTTTTGTATCTTTGTCCAATTAGACTTTAATTACTATAATTTTTACCCTAGAACTGAAACATGTTGTGGAAATGGTGCAGTTAGAAAATGATCAACTCTTGGGATTGAAAGAGCAGCATGATAAGAAAATCATGCAACTGGAGAGGACACATGCTATGCTGCAGAAGGTCTGTAATCTGTGTTGCAGAATATGCTTTAACCACTAACGGAGAATGAATTGCCCTTGTATAGCAGCATTACCAATGAAGCTCTTTGGAATACATTTTGTAATGTTGCTGCACATAAGAACCAACACAACCTCCCCTTGGGGACGGTTACCACACAACAAAGGACAAGCTGAGGCTCCCATGAGAATCCCAGCAGGAAATCACTGAACACTTTCCATTGTCCCTTATCTGCTTCCTACCCTTTAGCCAATTTCATTTCTCAGTGGCAAATATCCCTTGCAATTCAGTTTGCTAATGATGATGTTGTGGAATTTGTCGTGATATTGTTAAAATTTTACTTGAATTTTAAAGGTGCTACACTTATGGCCTCAAACTATTGCACGAGTCATATGTAAAACATGATTCATCCTTAACAAATTGATTAACCTAATTGTCTTTAAGTGCCGATTAATTTTGTCCTGAGTTATTGTCTCCATGTTTTCTCTACTACTGATGTTACACTGCTACCCCTGTGGTTGCTGGATATGTAACTTATCTGAACAATTGTGCAGCATATGTAGATTACTGGCACCAGCCCCATGTCTAAGAAGAATATTGTGGACAAAGCCCCTGTGATTTCTGCACTTCTCTTTAAACTAGGATCCATTCAGCTGTGAAAAACATTTAATGCAGTTTCTCGATCATTTTATTCATTTTAAAATGATCTTGCTGTTCATGAAATTGATAGGATCCTATCATACTATGTACCGGTAATGATATAGTAGTAAGTTTAGCCATTGGTTCATGCTGGCTGCCAGAGAGCAGTTCCGCTAGCACATCTCCCCTCCTTATTTCCCTGTATCCCTGAAACTGACGTGTATCAGTCTGTTTAGATAAGTCAGGTACGAAGTACTCGGGCAGTTTCTGAGCAATATCCCTTTTAGTAAAAGTAATGTCTTATCAGGTTTGCTTTTATTTTTATATCAAGTATTTTTGTGGTAACTATTACTAGTTATTGAGTCAGTTGAGACAGCATTTTTCTCTGTTTTCATTTATTGGGACTGTAAAAGTAGTATTAATAGAGACAAATGCAGCATCGTGCAATGCACTTTGAGTCACTAGCATGAGTAGAATGTGCTATAAATTTACTAGTAGAATTTACCTCAATAATTGTTCAATAATGTTTTATTATTAATGTTTAATGTTTTATGTGTCATTCCTAACTATCACTGTATGTTGTTGTCACTTGCGGGCAGAGCAACAAGGTAAATTCCTTGTATGTGACTACTTGGCCAATAAACTGAAGCTTATTCACATACATTATTCACTTATTAAACATAATCTAGATAAAATAATTTATCTTGCAGAACTCAAGAAAAATAGGCTGGTACATAGGCTTGTTTATTTCTGCGTAAAATAATAACTGTGCTTAAAGCAGCGCATTCTCCCATCTGGTGGTGTGTAGCAATAGACATTACAATGGGGGGTAATCATCAAAACATTGCATTTTTAATCAGCATTTTAATGATCATTTATTTGATTCACAAAATGTGTAAGATGCATGCATATTCATTGAGCAAACGTGTATAATGTGATTTTTTAATGGGATTTTAAATTTACTCAGATTCTAGAAGGGTGTGGGACTTTGGTCAATATTACCACAATAATTTCACAATATGCACTAAATGTCAATTTACTTTAGGAGAAGAGTGAACTGGAAAGCCTGCAGCTTATCTCCCAGAATCAACAAGCAGAAATAGAAAATCTGAAACAGGGATTTGAGAAGGATCGGCAAGAAATAGACCAGCTGAACTCAAAGAAAAATTCCCTTCGGCACAATATTGAATCCCTGGATAAAGAGAAAAAACACATTGGGGAGAATTGCCTTGTGCTGGAGAATAAACTTTCTCAAACAAAAAGGTCAGTAATTGGGCAAGTTATCAACCTTGATAATTTCCAATAAAACTTACCCCAAATATTACCGATTACCTGGTTCTTCAAATGATCTTACTGTTGCAAATCCTTGGGGTTTAATTCTGATGATTAGGCTAATTAAGCCATTTCTGTCATGGCTATGGCTCATGTTCACTCTCACCTTTGCTCCTCTGTAATGCTAAATCATGAAGTACATAGAACCCCAGAGACAAAAATGAAGAATGTGGAAATCTAAAACAAAAGCAGAAACACTTAAAATGCTTCATCAATATCTTTGAGAAGAACAATGAATTTCTACATCTGTCGGACAGTTCACATCTAAAGCAGTGTGTCATAGGTTAAGTCCCACACCAGGTAATTGCACACAATGCAGACAGCCCTTTTGTTAAGGTACTGACAGTGTGTTGAACAATTTGAGGTGCTGTCTTTCAGATGCAACTTTATTTGGTAGATGTGAAGAACTCTGCAATATTATTCAGAGTGACTGGAGAAGGGGGGAGTGGCATGGAAATGATCCTGTATATTTATTTCACTGCTGTTTGTAGAAACATAGAAAATAGGCGCAGGAGCTATTGAAATGAAAGAGCTGCATACTGCCATTAGCAATCAACAGACACACAACCCCGAGGCAGCCTTCATTGTTGCGGGTGACTTCAATCACTCTAACCTGAAGACTGTACTCCCCAAATTCCACCAGCATGTCTCCTTCCCCACTAGAGTAGACAAGACACTGGACAAAGTCTACATCAACATGGCTGAAGCTTACAAAGCCATCCCCCTCCCCCACCTTGGTCAGTCTGATCACATCTCATTGTTCCTGCTCCCTAAGTACTCCCCACTCATCAGACGGGTTAAACCAACTGTGAGGACAGTTAAAGTCTGGTCAGAGGAAGCGGACTTCACACTACAGCAGTGTTTTGGAAACACTGACTGGAAGGCGTTTGCAGCCCAGGCCACCCTTGACTCCCACACGGACATTGACTCCTACACATCCTCTGTTCTGGACTTTATAAACTCCACCATCAATAGTGTCACCTCCCTCAAACAGGTGACCATATTCCCGAATCAGAAGCCATGGATGAACAGCGAGGTCAGGCTACTGCTGAAAGCACGGGACACTGCTTTCAGGTCAGGCGATGCTCGAGCCTACAGTTCAGCCAGGGCTAACCTGAAGAGGGGCATCAAGAAGGCCAAGCACTGCCATAAGCTCAGGATTGAGGAGCACTTCAACAACAACTCCGACCCCCGACGCATGTGGCAAGGCATCCAGGCCATCACAGACTACAGACCCGCCAACACCACCCCCACATCCAGCGACGCCTCCTTCCTTGAAGAGCTAAATCACTTCTATGGCCGCTTCGACAGGGACAATCTAGAGACAGCCATCAAGGCTGTGCTACCTGCCGATCACCAACCCCTCACACTCACCCCCTACGACGTATACGTGGCACTGAGTAGGACTAATGCACGTAAAGCTGCTGGCCCTGACGGCATCCCCGGGCACGTGCTCAGGGTCTGTGCGGCGCAGCTGGCAGACGTCTGGACTGATATCTTCAACCTGTCACTTGCCCAGGCAGTTGTCCCCACGTGCCTTAAAACCACCTCCATCGTGCCAGTGCCAAAACACTCCACTGCGGCAAGCCTCAACGACTTCCGCCCTGTTGCACTTACCCCCATCATCACCAAGTGCTTCGAGAGGCTGGTCCTGGCACACCTCAAAAGCTGCCTACCCCCCACACTGGATCCCTATCAGTTTGCCTACCGCAAGAACAGGAGTACGGAGGATGCCATCTCAACGGCACTTCACTCCGCCCTCTCCCACCTCGACAACAGAGACACTTACGTAAGAATGCTGTTCATCGATTACAGCTCAGCATTCAACACCATTATACCATCAAAATTGATCACCAAACTCGGTAACCTGTGCATCGCTCCTTCCCTCTGCAACTGGATACTGGACTTTCTAACCAACAGACCCCAGTCTGTTAGGTTAGACAAGCACACCTCTTCAACCCTCACCCTGAACACCGGCGTTCCACAGGGCTGTGTGCTGAGCCCCCTCCTCTACTCCCTCTTCACCTATGACTGCACACCTGTACATGGTACTAACACCATCATCAAGTATGCAGATGATACAAAGGTGATTGGCCTCATCAGCAACAACGATGAGTCGGCCTACAGGGAGGAGGTCCAGCACTTAGCAGCATGGTGCGCTGACAACAACCTGGCCCTTAACTCCAAGAAGACCAAGGAGCTCATTGTAGACTCCAGGAAGTCCAGGGGCGGCACGCACACCCCCATCCACATTAACGGTACGGAGGTGGAACGTGTTTCTAGCTTCAGGTTCCTGGGAGTCAACCTCTCCGACGACCTCTCTTGGACCCACAATACCTCAACCCTGATCAAGAAGGCTCACCAGCGTCTCTTCTTCCTGAGGAGACTGAAGAAGGTCCATCTGTCTCCTCAGATCCTGGTGAACTTCTACCGCTGCACCATGGAGAGCATCCTCACCAACTGCATCACAGTTTGGTATGGCAACTGCTCTGTCTCCGACCGGAAGGCATTGCAGAGGGTGGTGAAAATTGCCCAACGCATCACCGGCTCCTCGCTCCCCTCCATTGAGTCTGTCCAAAGCAAGCGTTGTCTGCGGAGGGCGCTCAGCATCGCCAAGGACCTCTCTCACCCCAACCATGGACTGTTTACCCTCCTACCATCCGGGAGGCGCTACAGGTCTCTCCGTTGCCGAACCAGCAGGTCCAGGAACAGCTTCTTTCCGGCGGCTGTCACGCTACTCAACAATGTACCTCGGTGACTGCCAATCACCCCCCCCCCCCCCCCCGGACACTTATTATTATTTATTCAAATCATTTGCTGTGTCGCTCTTCCAGGGAGATGCTAAATGCATTTCGTTGTCTCTGTACTGTACACTGACAATGACAATTAAAATTGAATCTGAATCTGAATCTGAGGAGGAGGCCATTCGGCCCTTCGAACCAGCACCGCCATTCATTGTGATCATGGCTGATCGTCCGCTATCAATAGCCCGTGCCTGCCTTCTCCCCATATCCCTTGACTCCACTAGCCCCTAGTGCTCTATCCAACTCTGTCTTAAATCCATCCAACTCTATCTTAAATTGTGGCACTTTACCTTGCACTTCTTGACTGACGTGAATCCTACATTACAACATGGACTCCACTTCAGAAGTACTTCATTAATTGTAAAAGTTCTGAGGTTACAGAAGTGTGACATACGTGGAAGTTTTTGATTTGCTTTACTGTTACAATTTATTTTTGCTGCAACGTTGCCCATTTGGATCGGTGTACTTTTAACATTACGCAATATCCTTATTTTCAGTTTTGCTGGAGAATCCAATAAATTGCCGCCACCTAACTTTTTCACATTTCTTTGAATACATTTTGATAAATAAAAATACTGAAATTCAATTTAGATATTTTAAGTTGTAATTTACTTTTGTGTTATTCAGAGCTGTTGAAGCCACGGAAGGTCTCAACAGAAATGCTCTATCTAAACTGCAGAAACTACAAACGGAGATGAGTGAACTGAATCAGGAAATAAATCAAATTAAGATCCAGAAGGAAGAATTAAATAAGAAGACAGCATATACACAAAACTGTCTGCAAGGTATAACAATTTCTTTAGTAAAGTATAATGTATTGAAACTGGAAACCTCTGTACATGTCATGGTGTCTAACTGAATGGAGATTACCTTTATCTACCTTGGGGTTTTTGGAGGTTTGCTTCTGCTTGCCAGATCACTAAGAAACAATAAAATCAGGACCCAAGCAGTCTTTCCAGGTGCGGCAGAGGTTCACCTGCACCTCATCCAACCTCATCTATTGCATCCAGTGTCAACTGCTGTACATCGGTGAGACCAAGCGTAGGCTTGGCGATCGCTTCGCCCAACACCTCCGCTTGGTTCGCAATAACCAATCTAATCTCCCGTTGGCTCAGCACTTCAACCCCTCCTATTCCGATTCCGACCTTTCTGTCCTGGGCCTCCGTAAATTAGAGGAGCAGCACCTCATATTTTGCTTGGGTAGTTTGCACCCCAGCGGAATGAACATTGACTTCTCCAATTTCAGGTAGTCCCTGCTCCCCTTCCCAGTTCTCCTTCAGCCCACTGTCTCCGCCTCTTCCTTTCTTCCCACCCCAACCCCCGCACCCTCACATCAGTCTGAAGAAGGGCCTCGACCCAAAATGCTGCCTATTTCCTTCGTTTCACAGATGCTGCCTCACATGCTGAGTTTCTTCAGCATTTTTGTCTACCCATTCACATGAGTTTTGTTATCCCACTTTCCTCACCCACTCCCTACACATTAGGGGCAATTTTACAGAGACAAGGTAAAATCTACAAAGCCAGTGCGTCTTTGGGATGTGGGAGGAAACCTACATGTCTGCAGGGAGAATGTGCAAATTCAACACAGACAGTGCCCGAGGACAGGATCGAACACAGATCTCTGGCGTGTGAGGCAGCAAGTCCACCAGCTGTGCCACTATATTTTGTTTTCCAACACACGACCGGACAGCAATGGCGGCCAGATCTCCCACAATGCAAAGGGAGGGAGAAAGTGCCCGGCGCTGACCAGTTGCCAGGACGGCATATGCGCACAACCACGGCCGATGATGTGCTGGCCGTGGTTGTGGGCATGTGCAGGGGTAGGATGTGCAGGCCATGGCAGTGTGCATGTGCAATGCGGCCGGCCATGCTGGCAGATGAGGAGCGTTCGGAGTGCGAAGAACCAGCGGCCCGGACACGGATGCGGGTGGAGACGGAGAGTGACGGAGAGATAGAGAGAGGCGCCCGCTCAGAGTTGAACGATAGGCGTCCCGGGTGCCTGCCAAGCTGGGCAAAATGGCACGGCTTTTAGGTTGCCCGGCGGGACTTTAGATCGCATTTGGCACCCGGGAAACCGTTAACTTTGAGCCCTGCTGGAGCTCCATTGTAACAAAGTGAAATTCTCCATATATGTTGACCCCAGTTAATATAGCAGTCAAAATGTCCTCTGTTCCATTTCGGTACATATGACAAGAAAATGCTCTTGACCCTCTCTTTTCCGGGTGAGTGGCAGTGATTGCAGCATATGTACTAATCAAATTATTGAAGATAGACACAAAAAGCTGGAGCAACTCAGTGGGACAGGCAACATCTCTGGAGAGAAGGAATAGGGGACGTTTCGGGTCAAGGCCCTTCTTCAGACTGGTTAGGGATAAGGGAAACGAGTGATACAGATGGGCGATTGAGCTCCCAAAAACCCCGCCAAAACGATACATGATAGCACTACAATTTTTGGCCCACTTTACTCACCATTTCCTGGGTTGTAAAAGAAACAATTTTGATTTGATTTATGGTATATTTTACAAATGTTTGACATTTTAAACGTTACAAAACATTTTCAAACCACTTTCCCACTTGCCCTGCCTGTCAGCAGCATTTGACATCACAATAATGTCACAATGGGATCCCGAATCTCATTTACATTAAAAAATCGTGATTTAAAAATAATACGTTTTATTCAAATTCTTCCGTTTTCATTCACATTGTGACAATGATGTTGTCAAAATGGAATCCCAAGTTATTGACATTTTAAACTTTACAAAAATACTTTTCAAACCACTTTTCTACGCCATGCCTGTCAGCCGCGTTCGTCGGCGTCAAAATGGGATCTCAAATCACATTGACATTAAAAAATTAATTAAAAAAAAACACCTCCGTTTTAATCAGGTTCTTCTGTTTTCATTAACAGCTAACATTGTGTTTAGGTTATTTTAAAGAAAAATTGCGATTTTCATTGTGGGGGGGGGTGGGATGGAGGAGAGGTGAGTGGGGGAACAGGAAGATAGATGGGTCATGGAGGGGGTAGAGAGGGGAGAGGGGTTAAGGATGGAGGGAGTGGCTGAGTGCAGGGAAAGTAAGAGGTGAGTGGGGGAGGGGAAAGGAGGGGGATGTGGGGGAATGGAATAGGGAATAGGAAGAGGGATGATATAGTGCAGTTGGGGAGGGTCGCCGTGACTCGCATCACAATGGGGATCTCTGGCATCACAACGGGAACCCCTCAGTCATGCGTGTGCATTTGGGGGCTGTGGGTCAGTGGTGGAATGTTACCGTGAGGGACAGGCCCAACGGGTCCACACCTGGTCTAGTGGATTCTAAAATGAATGGGCATGGGTTTTAGGTGAGAGGGAAGGGATTTAGGGAGTACAGGTTTTTGACTTTTCCCTTCAACCTTCTAGTCTCTTTTGACTAGAGGGACTTTTCTCTCTATGTTTTGTCTGTATCTGGAATGAACCTCCAGAAAAAGCTATAGAAACAGATGCAATTACGGCTTTTTAAAGATATTTGAACATACAGAGGCTTGCAAAGGTTTCATACCCCTTGAACATTTTGTCACGTTACAACCACAAACATAAATGTATTTTATTGGGATTTTATGTGATAGACCATCACAAAGTGGCGCGTAATTGTGAAGTGGAAGGAAAACGATACATGGTTTCCAAATTTTATTACAAATAAAAAATTGAAAAGTGTGGCATGCAAAAGTATTCTGCCCCCCTGAGTCAATACTTTGTAGAACCATCTTTCGCTGCAATTACAACTGCAAGTCTTTTGGGGTATGTCCCTACCAGCTTTGCACATCTAGAGACTGACATTTTTGCCCATTCTTCTTTGCAAAATAGCTCCAGCTCGGTCAGATTGGATGGAGAGCGTCTGTGAACAGCAATTTTCAAGTCTTGCCAGAGATTCTCGATTGGATTTAGGTCTGGACTTTTACTGGGTCATTCTAACACATGAATATGCTTTGATCTAAACCATTCCATTGTAGCTCTGGCTGTATGTTTAGGGTCGTTGTCCTGCTGGAAGGTGAACCTCCGCCCCCAGTCTCAAGTCTTTTGCAGACTCTAACAGGTTTTCTTCCAAGATTGCCCTGTATTTGGCTCTATCCATCTTCCCATCAACTCTGACCAGCTTCCCTGTCGCTGCTGAAGAAAAGCATCCCCACAGCATGATGCTGCCACCACCATGTTTCACAGTGGGGACGGTGTGTTCAGGGTGATGTGCAGTGTTAGTTTTCCGCCACACATAGCATTTTGCACTTAGGCCAAAAACTTCAATTTTGGTCTCATCAGACCAGAGCACCTTCCTCCACATGTTTGCTGTGTCCCCCACATGGCTTGTGGCAAACTGCAAACAGGACTTCTTCTGGCTTTGTTTCAACAATGGCTTTCTTCTTGCCACTCTTCCATAAAGGCCCGATTTGTGGAGTGCACGACTAATAGTTGTCCTGTGGACAGATTCTCCCACCTGAGCTGTGGATTGCTGCAGCTCCGCCAGAGTTACCATGGGCCTCTTGGCTGCTTCTCTGATCAATGCTCTCCTTGCCCGGCCTGTCAGTTTAGGTGGACGACCATGTCTTGGTAGGTTTGCAGTTGTGCCATACTCTTTCCATTTTCGGATGATGGATTGAACAGTGCTCCGTGAGATGTTCAAAGCTTGGGATTTTTTTTATAACCTAACCCTGCTTTAAACTTCTCCACAACTTTATCCCTGACCTGTCTGGTGTGTTCCTTGGGCTTCATGATGCTGTTTGTTCACTAATGTTCTCTAACAAACCTCTGAGGCCTTCACAGAACAGCTATATTTATACTGAGATTAGATTACACACAAGTGGACTCTATTTACTAATTAGGTGACTTCTGAAGGCAATTGGTTGCACTGGATTTTATTTAAGGGTATCAGAGTAAAGGGGGCTGAATACATTTGCACACCACACTTTTCAGGTTTTTATTTGTAAAAAAATTGAAAACCATGTATCATTTTCCTTCCACTTCACAATTATGCACCACTTTGTGTTGGTCTATCACAATAAATGCCAATAAAATACATTTAAGTTTGTGGTTGTAACATGACAAAATGTGGAAAAGTTCAAGTGGTATGAAAACTTTTGCAAGCCACTGTATGTATGGATAGGAGGCATTTTGAGGGCAATGGGCTAAAAGCAGGACTTGGGACTAGCTCAATATGCCAACTTGGTCAGCATGGATAAGATGGACCAAAGGGCTTATTTCCGTGCTCTACAGCTCTGTGACTCGATGACCATAATTTTGTCATTTGATTTTTATGTTGCTTTGTAGAGATATCTAATTTCCTGCAAAGTATGAAAATATTTTATTTGTTTTAAGTATCTTATTTGTCAAAATATACTTTTGTTGAATAGAGGAAAAGGCAGACCTGGAAAAGCTAATGGATAACATCCGAAATACTAAAGATCAGCTGCAGTTAGCTGAACAGGTAAATACATTATTTTGTTCTAGGTTGAATCTGAAACTTCTCTCTGGACTTTACTGTCAGTTTTAAGAACTCACCTAAGGAGAAAAATGCGCAATCCATCCTGAAATGATTAAGACCAAATTTAGAATTTTAATTCAGATGAACTTTCTGAGTTGATTTGTTGCTGTTGATTTTCTTTTTATGTTTATTTAAGTGTTGAATGGTGGGCTGGGTTGATGTTAATAATAAAAAACGGTTGAAAAAAATGGAATGAGAAAATAATCAAATTTCTTGCAGGAATAAAGGAAGTGAAACTAAAATAAGGGTAGGTGGAACAAACAATATCTCTTTGCAGAGGGATCAAAAACCAGGGACAGAAATGTAAAATCATTGGTAGAGGAAATAGAGGGGAGACGAGGTGACGAGACGAAACACTAAGGGGCAGAAAACGCTAGTGGGAGTTGTGTACAGGCCACCTAACAGTAGTAGTGAAGTTGGGGATGGTATAAAACAGGAAATTAGAAATGCGTGCGACAAAGGCAAAACAGTTATAATGGGTGACTTCAATCTACATATAGATTGGGTGAATCAAATTGGCAGGGGTGCTGAGGAAGAGGATTTTTTGGAAAGTATGCGGGATAGTTATCTAAATCAACATGTAGAGGAACCAACGAGAGCGCAGGCTATTTTAGACTGGGTATTGAGTAATGAGGAAGGGTTAGTTAGCAGTCTTATTGTGCGTGCCCCCTTGGGCAAGAGTGACCATAATATGGTCGAGTTCTTCATTAGGATGGAGAGTGACATTGTTAATTCAGAAACAATGGTTCTGAACTTAAGGAAAGGTAACTTTAAGGGTATGAGACGTGAATTGGCCAAGGTTGACTGGCAATCAATTCTAAAAGGGTTGACGGTGGATACGCAATGGAAGACATTTAAAGACTGCATGGATGAACTACAAAAATTGTTCATCCCAATTTGGCAAAAGAATAGATCAGTGAAGGTAGTGCATCCGTGGATAACAAGGGAAATCAGGGATAGTATCAAAGCAAAGGATGATGCGTACAAAGTAGCCAGAAAAAGCAGCATACCAGAGGACTGGGAGAAATTCAGAGACCAGCAGAGAAGGACAAAGGGCTTGATTAGGAAAGGAAAAATAGATTATGAAAGAAAACTGGCAGGGAACATAAAAACTGACTGCAAAAGTTTTTATAGATATGTGAAGAGAAAGAGATTAGTTAAAACAAATGTAGGTCCCTTGCAGTCAGAAACAGGTGAGTTGATAATGGGGAACAAGGATATGGTGGACCAATTGAATAACTATTTTGGTTCCGTCTTCACTAAGGAAGACATAAATAATCTGCCGGAAATAGCAGGGGACCGTGGGTCAAAGGAGTACTTGAGCGAAATCCAGGTTAGTCAGGAAGTGGTGTTGGGAAAATTGAATGGATTAAAGGCCGATAAATCCCCAGGGCCAGATAGGCTGCATCCCAGAGTACTTAAGGAAGTAGCTCCGGAAATAGTGGATGCATTAGTGATAATCTTTCAAAACTCTTTAGATTCCGGAGTAGTTCCTGAGGATTGGTGGGTAGCAAACGTAACCCCTCTTTTTAAGAAGGGGGGGAGAGAGAAAACGGGGAATTACAGACCAGTTAGTCTAACATCGGTAGTGGGGAAACTGCTAGAGTCAGTTATTAAAGATGGGATAGCAGCACATTTGGAAAGTGGTGAAATCATTGGACAAAGTCAGCATGGATTTACGAAAGGTAAATCATGTCTGACGAATCTTGTGGAATTTTTCGAGGATGTAACTAGTAGCGTGGATGGGGGAGAACCAGTGGATGTGGTGTATCTGGACTTCCAGAAGGCTTTCGACAAGGTCCCACATAAGAGATTAGTATATAAACTTAAAGCATACGGCATTGGGGGTTCAGTATTGATGTGGATAGAGAACTGGCTGGCAAACAGGAAGCAAAGAGTAGGAGTAAACGGTCGTTTCCACAATGGCAGGCAAGTGACTAGTGGGTACCGCAAGGCTCAGTTGCTGGGACCCCAGCTATTTACAATATACATAAATGATCTGGATGAGGGAATTGAGGCAATATCTCCAAGTTTGCGGATGACACTAAGCTGGGGGCAGTGTTAGCTGTGAGGGAGGATGCTAGGAGACTGCAAGGTGACTTGGATAGGACTGGGTGAGTGGGCAAATGTTTGGCAGATGCAGTATAATGTGGATAAATGTGAGGTATCCACTTTGGTGACAAAATAGGAAAACAGACTATTATCTAAATGGAGGCCGATTAGGAAAAGGGGAGATGCAGCGCGACCTGGGTGTCATGGTACAACCAGTCATTGAAAGTAGGCATGCAGGTACACAGGCAGTGAAGAAAGCGAATGGTATGTTAGCTTTCATAGCAAAAGGATTTGAGTATAGGAGCAGGGAGGTTCTACTTCAGTTGTATAGGGTCTTGGTGAGGCCACACCTGGAGTATTGCGTACAGTTCTGGTCTCCAATCTGAGGAAGGACGTTATTGCCATAGAGGGGAGTGCAGCAAAGGTTCACCAGACTGATTCCTGGGATGTCAGGACTGTCTTATGAACAAAGACTGGATAGACTCGGTTTATACTCTCTAGAATTTAGGAGATTGAGAGGGGGATCTTATAGAAACTTACAAGATTCTTAAAGGGTTGGACAGGCTAGATGCAGGAAGATTGTTCCCGGATGTTGGGGAGGTCCAGGACAAGGGGTCACAGCTTAAGGATAAGGGGGAAATCCTTTAGGACTGAGATGAGAAGGAATTTTTTCACACAAAGAGTGGTGGGTCTCTGGAACTCTCTGCCACAGAGGGTAGTTGAGGCCAGTTCATTGGCTATATTTAAGAGGGAGTTAGAATGTGGCCCTTGTGGCTAAGGGATCAGAGGGTATGGAGAGAAGGCAGGTACGGGATACTGAGTTGGATGATCAGCCATGATCATATTGAATGGCGGTGCAGGCTCGAAGGGCCAAATGGCCTCCTCGTGCAACCTAATTTCTATGTTTCTATGATATTATTTTCACCCAGTGCTAAAGATCTGGAACTCACTATATCCAGCACCCTGACAAGCCAAGGAAATTCTATCATCTCACAGTGTGTACAGATGTGGCTCATCTCAGTCTCATACTGATTACTGACATTGTCAGCAAGGCCCACATCTTATGCAAAAAAGAATACCATAGAAACCATGTCAATATTAATTTAGTTTATAGTAACAGCACCTTTTCATTTTACATTACTGTTTATTAGTAAAATATAGGTCGGATTAGACCGTGGTCCCTTGGACTTTTAGCAAGATTATGACTAACCCAATTCAAACACCATCCCCATATTTTTGGTTGATTGATGTTAAGAAATGTATTGATCAGTGTTTTGACTGAGCTTCCACATCACTGCAAAGCAGAGCAGAGAAGTCCACAGATTCATAAATGAATAAATGTTTCAGTCCTAAATGGTTCTTATTTTGAAACAGTGACCTGTGGTTTTAGACACTTTAGTCAAGGAAACATCCTCTGCATATGAAATATCCTAGGCCACTTGATAAGTGTGTTTTCGAGCAAAATTTAAACTGCTCTCCAATTGATTGGAAGCAATTGAAATGGATGATATTCTATAGTCAAATAATGCATGGGTTCCAAACATTGAAGTTACAGTTTAATTTCAAAAAATCTTGCAAACGCTTACATTTTCAATTGCAAGATTAACTGTACCATGATGTTTTACAGAATTTTGTATTCTAT